>JAJJMA010114113.1:12092-24975 GCA_023529015.1 Papaver nudicaule | reverse complement strand
AACTTTGACTTTTGTAAACAATAAAATAAAATAAATGTAATTTATATCAATTATCTTCCCTCCGAAATCTTCTCCTTTGTTTAACATGTTTGAACCTTGAACATTTCTTGGCATCTGTTCTTCTTCTTGTTCAAGAACGTTTACTCTGAACAATATATATTTCTCGAATCCAACTTTCATTGGGGATCATAACTTGCAGTAGTGCAATGAGATAATGCCAAACATAGATTTTTTGCTACCATTTGTATAAAAATATAAGGTTCAGTTATATAAATTACAAAAAATTTGTATACACAGTTGCAATATCAGTATTTTGATTTCTTCCAAAATCAATTGCACGAAGAAACATGTTCAGACTTTCAAAATTAAAGTGCAGGTATACAACATCAAAATAAACACCATGAAGAAAGTTCCAACTTGAGTGCTTGTCCAAAAAACTTCAGGTTATCCCATTTCAAGGTGTAGGTATACAATATCCAAAAAAAAAAAAAAACAGATCATGTAGATTATGAAATTTTGGTTTACTTTCTTCAAATCCACTGAATCAACCAAAATTTGTAAACCACAGATATAAAAAAGTGAACAAATCTTCCAATAATGTGTTAAATACTTTAGTTAGATATGCTATTAAGTGTAAGAAATTGAGGTTCGATGGGTTGTTGCAGTGATGATTCTCAGAGAAGAAGGAGAAGAAAAAAAGGAACGAACTGAGAAAATTATGGACCTTAGATGAGAAAATAAATTTATTGGTTAATTTAACTTTTCTTAGGTCAACAAAGTTGAAAGTTTTTTTTGTTTTTTTTTTTGTACACCTAAGTGCCACATGGGCAGCTAGTTGTTTTAGCTAGTTATTGCTAGTCAAATATCATTTTCGTATCTGATTTAAGGTACCATGGATGATGCCATCTTACATCAAGGCTGAATAGCTGATAAACAAAGGACAAGTCAGAGTCTTTTTTTGCTGGCATGAAGCAAAAAGAATTCAAAACTTATACCAAAGTAGTAGATAGTATTGGTTTGACTGGTGTGGGACCGAATGGGTTTTGAGAAGCTCACTCACACAACTTTGCTTGCTCTTACTCTATGTCTTCAGTTGAAAGACAACAATTGAAGCTCTATCTGAAGCAACCTCCAAATCCCTGATTCTCTGAGACCAGTGGTTGAGCTAAGCAATGGGACATTACTAGACCAAGTATAAGATTTGCCAGAGTGCCCCATGTTTTCTAACCCAGACTCTTCAATAAGGGCCAAGTACAGAAGGAGCAGAAGAGTAGAAGCATGGGAAGTATTAGACCCATGGCTTGTTCACAAAGGCTGATTTAGGGACCGGCTCATTTACTAGGGAGACCGGATTTTTTATCCCTATCCTAGAGTGTGTTATAAGGGGTGTAAAAAAACTATGAAAAGTCTAAGTTACCCTTTTAAATTAAGAAAACCTAATAACTAAACAAAGAAATTCAAAAATAGTTTCATCTTCTTTTTCAACGCCTCCTCCTTCTCTATCATACATTCAATCTGAAATTGAAATTGAAGAAACTGAAGAACATGATGAAAACAATGGGGAAACTGATGAAAATGAGATTTTTGATGAAATAGATCCAGTTATGCGACTCAGGTACAACTAATTAACATACCCGTTGTTTAATTTTGTTTGTGATTAAGTTTTTATGCTTTGATTGATCGATTGAATGGTTAAAGATGAGTGTTCAGAGGGATTTTCGTCTGGGTTAAACCCTAAAAATCTAGACGAAAATCCAATTTCGTTTATATTTCATGCAACCAACCCAGCCGAAACCCAATTTTCGTCTGTATTGCATGCAGCAAACCCAGCCGAAAATCAACTTACCAATTGTGTCACAACCAACCCAACCGAAAATAGGGTTAATTGAGAAAAACCTAGACGAAATTGGATAGTTTTCGGTTGAGTTTGGGATGAAATATCAAGACGAAAATTGCTTTGATTTTTCTCACCCCAAGCTTAGTTTCGTCTGGTGTTTCGCAAAACATCCAGACGATTTTTCCTTTTTTTTTTTTTTGAATGTGTTGAAGTCTGTTTTCGGTTACGTTTTATAGACATAAGCCAGACGAAATTTTCTCTGGAACCCAATATGTATTGTTTTCGTCTCGATTTTATAAAATTATCCAGCCGAAATTGTGGTTTCGGTTGGATGAAGTAGGTCAGTTTCAGACGAAAATGTCTCTGGAACCATATTAGCTACACTATGTCTATTTTCGTCTGGCTTTTCTTTAAAAACTCCAGACGATTTCTTTTATTTTTTGACTTTTCGGCTTGAAAGTTTTGAATAAACCAGACGAATTTTGTATCTTTGTTTGAATTGTACCTAAGTTTGATCTTATATTTGTGTTTTGTTTGAATTGTACCTAAGTTTGATCTTATGTTTGAATAAAATCCAGACGAAATTTGATTTCGGCTGGATTTGTTTAACAAAATCCATACAAAATTTGGTGGTGGTGATGGCAGCACTGACGTTGGTGGTAGTGGTGGTGGCGGCGGTGCTGGAATAATTTTAACAACTAATTTTAGTTTAGTTAAACTAATCTGATTTATTAGTTATAATTAAGTAGGAGTAGTTTGACAATTAAGAAATTGGATACGGAGTTTTGAAAAAAACTTTAAAATAGCTCTATTTTGTCTTATTATCCAGAAATGAGCCGGTCCCTAGATCAGCCTTTTTGTTCACAGTGGGACTCGAGTCTCTGATTTACCTCAATTGAACCAAAAACCTGTTGGCTTGATGTAATGTTTTCTACCTGCACTGTTTCCAGGAACAGAAAAAGTGTGTACATTCTAATTAACAAATAAACCGAGAACTTTGTCTCCAATCTTCTTGGCGTGAAGACGATCATACAAGACTCCTCAGAATTTAAGCTATACTACTAAAATTGAAACAGCATGATCCCTTGCAACCCTTTCGCTCCTGCCCATACCCTCAAAACTATCTCTAGCAGTACATAATCCAGACTTGATTACTTTCTTTAATACGAAAGTGTTACAAAATCTATACCAAAGAAAATCTACCGAGAAGATATTTCAAATGAGAAGCAGTGGAGAGGAGGGAAGTGCGCAAGCGGGATGCAGTTGAAATTGACAAGAGCTTCAGAATATGAGCGTGAAATTCCATGAGGCTCAGTTTTGTCTATAATAATTGGAACCTCTGATTTTGATAATATGCAACAGATTTGATAAGATGGCAATACTCCACCTTTCATCAGCTAATTGTTCCTGACTGATCTATCAAGGTGCCAATCTGTTCTCCACATAACGCTTTGGATATGTTCCCGGGCTCAAGAAGATTAAAGAGAACAACTGCGAAAAAAAGAAAAGAAATATAACTGAGTTAGTACCAAAGAGTTAGTGCCGTAAGAACCAAAAATGAAACAAAACCAACCAGGAATCGAGTTCTCTTCGCAGAATGATACTGCCATCATGTCAATGGAGGTGACTCCTCTAGAAAGAAACTCCCTGTAAGAGATCTGATTAAATGCCACACTGTTGTTTCCGGAATGGCCATCATGGACACCATCTACATTGGTGCCTTTTAGTACAGCTTCAGCATTAACTGAAATGAAAAATAATCCAAGATTACCATCGAGAGCAAGCAAAACAAAAGAACCCAATAAAGGTGTGAACACTTGAATATGCCACAGGAGATGAAAGTAATACTGGCAAGAATTTTAAAGAGAGGTTGTTCATACTTTCAGATGCTCTCAGAGCTGCTGCGGTATCTGTGGTGAATAGTGGATTTCCCGTCCCAGCACCTATGCCCCCGAATATGACAACTCTTCTTTTCTCAAGATGCCGGATAGCCTTCCGTTTGTTATATGGCTCAGTAACCTGTTGCATTGGAAAGGCAGATTGTACACGTGTCTGGACATTCAACTTCTCCAGTGCAGATTGCAGAAGTACAGAATTCATCACTGTTGCCATCATCCTGGTACCATCACAGTTACAACATGCTCAAGTTACTATATGTGGGAAACATGTTATTTTGCAACGTGTTATCTGAGTTTTGAAGGACCAAACCACAATCCATGAATTATTTGAATGTATAGTTCATGTCTCCAGCAGAAATCAGGTATTTAACATTGCTAGCAAATTACGTGATTCCACCGCAAAAGATTAATGACATTGACAACCACATTACCCTAATTGATAAGCGGTTGATCTCTCTTGGCCTGTTGCAGCTACCCAGGTGTCTCCACAAAAGAAGTTGCGACCACCTAGAACGATTGCCACCTGATACAAGCGCATAAACAGGTATACCATTGGTAAATAGCATAAAGACATAAAAGCAGTTCGCATATGGCAACACTCAAAAGTGCTGCAGTCCTACTTTCTTGAGATATAACAGAATTCCTAGATATACCTCAACCCCAAGGCGACAAGCTCTTGCAACTTCTGTAGCAATCAGCAGGGTAACCTATAAACAGACGAGGCAAATGTTCAACAGTTTACTCTATAACTAGCAACAAGCAGAAAAAAGAAACTACGCAAATATCAATCAACACAGAACACATAAAATGCAAGTTTGTATCAATATACCTTCGGATCGGTTTTCTGCGGACCTGCCCCAACTAGAGAAGCACCACTAACTTTAAAGACAACTCTCTTCCATCTAGGATTTGCCAACTGTGCACCAGGACTAGGAGAACATACTTGAAATCTGCCATTACACATATAACAACTTCTTAACACACAACAACAAAACTAGCAATATCAACAATCCAATTCGGCAAATGCACGCGGTTTTTCTAGCATACTTACAAAAACTTAAAATCGAAAACAAAAAACACACGAAATGCTTATATAAATGGTGACCTTTTGTTATACCTCTTTGACTGCCTAAGCAAATTCGGCGAAGAAGGAACAGCAGCATTGACATTCACAGCTCTATCTTCCTCCGAAGCATGTTTCGGAGCCGGAGGTGCCAAATTAATACAAATTTGTTCGATTTTCTCAAACCAAGGCCATTGACTAACAGTACTACCACAACTATTCATTCTTCCTAACTCGACTTTATATCTTTTCTTCATATTATCAACTTTATTCTTACACTGCTCAACACTCTTACTCCCACCACCAACACCACTTGATGATTTCTGTTGCTCATTATGTTGAGTAACAATTGCAGCAATATCTTCCCAATCTCGACCCCTTAGAATCCCACGATTAAGTTGATGAAATTTATCTGTATATGCATTTAACAAACATTCAATTGATAAATCATTCCATTCTTCTCTATCTTTCCTACTGTCTCCTCTATAATAACCAACAACTGGTACACTGTTACTAGTACTAGACCTTGTTTTTTTGTATACAGGTGTTTCATTTCTTACTTGTCTTGTTATTCCATTACTGGGTTCTTCTTCTTCTACTTCAATTCTATTGCGTTTCTCAGATTGAGAATTTTGTTCTTCTTCATTGACTGAAAATGAGTGGAGGTTTTGGAAGGAATTTGAATTGTTAGGGTTTTGAGTTTCATCGTCTGTAAGCAGAACGAAATCTTCTTCTTCTCCTCCTCCGGTTAATGAAGCCATGGAAATGAAATTTCTTTCTCCGGAAAATTAAAGTTAGGGTTTTTGAGGGGAGAACCAGAGAGGGACGGACGGAGTGTGGATGGGCGTTAGTTTAGTTGGCAAAAGGTCTACTTAAGAGATTAACGGCGAGTAACGACTGTTAGTTTTTGACTGCTGAATTGTCATGTTGTGTAACTTCCGTTATCTAATGACCGTTAATTTTACTATTTGTGCGCTTTTGGATCGGTAAAGAATTTGGAGCTAACGCCATCAACCAATGAAACTCATTTCACTAAGGTAAGAAAATGCCAGACTCGTTGGTCCAAACCTCTGAATTCCTTGAAAAGTCTAAATTGACCATTCTTCGTTCGGATTTACTCAAAAAAACAAACACAGTTTTGGAGTCAGATGTGACTCACTCAGATCTGCATTGGGTCAGGAGATTCCTATCAGACCCAGATGGATACAAATACTTTGGCCAGAGTATACACTATACATGCTTTACTGCAAAAGTATTTATCTCCTTGTGCATTTTGAGGTGACTAAAAGAATGCCAGATGAAATTCACTATGACATAATAACTCTTACAAATTTAGGAGTGTTTCTAAGATCTTTCATGTACAATAGTAATGTATTACAATAAACATATGGTCCAAAGCCTGTAAGAGAAAATGGTGTATTTTGTATAGCTGTATTTTCAGAACCTGTGCTGCTATACTTGTGAAAAAAAATGAAGAAGCAAAATGAAAAGATTATATCAGAACAGGAAGAAAGTAAAATTCTATCCTTTTCCGTGGTACGCAGAGGCAATGAATTTTCAGTTCTTCCCGGATTTGCATCTTTTCCTGTGTGACTAATAAAAAAATGTGATATTTTCTACAGTTGACTTCATTGAAGTATATTTTTTTCTGTTGTCAGAGAAGAGAGGTGCTTTTGCGATGCCTAGATTGACGAGAAGGACGTGCCAACTCAACTGATGCTCTGGGGCTTGGCACCACGCTTTCAATGGTGTCCGATTGATGATCAGAAGACTGCAGTTTGCATCCCAATTTCTTGGCCAACATGCGTGGAGAACTGAGGGAGCTTTGTGATTTGACAACCTTTCGCATTTCTTGCTTCATTTTACCAAATTCTTGTTCAAGTTCTCCTACTCTTGATCTCATATTTTCGAGATTTACTTTCAGGGCCTGGTTTTCACGAACAACTGTGACCCATCCATCTCTCTGGATTATTTGGCCTACCATGTCAGTACCAGTGGTGGTTGGACCAGCCGGGACAATTTCAGTGTCGAAGGTATGTAAGCAACCAGCCAGAGCTGATCTTAACTGCAACTGTTCGAAGAAGAGGACTTGAAGAACGACTCTGAGAGGTAAGCGCTCGTTTTGAGATGCATGGGTACACGCGTCAATTGAAAGCTTCTGATAATCAATTATGTTACAAATTTGCTCCTTATCATTATCTGAAAGCCAAGGATGCGCCTGCAAAGTAATTGCCATCATAAGACAATGAATGATCATTTGGTGGATTTCGTATTAAATAGAGAGCTAAATGAATCGTATACGGAATGCCCATATTCATACAAGAAAAAAAGTGCAAATAGATACGAACCTTGAAATAGATATCTACAGCTCTGTATAGCCCATCATGCAAAGATCTCGAAGAATCCGGAAGGGCCTCTGCAAGAGTTCGTAACTTTTCAGGTTTCAGGTTCACATCTGAGGCAATCTCTGCAATGTAGTTGTCTATCAACTTCGCAACCTTTCTTAATGATTCAGAAGATGGTGATGCTTCTAAGTCCAGTGACGACGGGGAAAACAGTGATATGCTTCGCTCTGACGATAAAAAATGCCTAACTATCCTCTCTACACAATCAGTATTATACAAAGTATCAGCATCAGAATAAGTAGGAATCAGAAGACTATCTAAGGATGCCATGTCCAGTTGCATTCCTACTCTCTTCTCCAGAGAATCCCTGCATTCTGGACTAACTTTAAGTATCATTGAAACACGTAGAAGTCCCAATAAGAAGCGGCAAAAAGATTTTCCCTTCTTCTCTGGGAGCAGTTTTTCGATGCTCTCAAGTAGTACCCTTTGATCAACGACAGCAGGTGTCATGCTAAAAACAGTTCTAGTTTTACCAACTTCACCACTTTGCCAACGGCCAAGACCTGGTAGATATTTTCTCGCATAGTACATAATCGCACGTGCTAAATGCTCTTGCCTCATACCCCTTGATTTCATTGTTTGAACAAGTCTCTCAAACAAAGGCACACTGAGGGACGAGATATCTTCAAACCACCAATCAGATTCCGAGCTTCTTATCCTTGCCCCTGTATTAATTCCATTCCACAAGATACTTCCTCCAGGGCTCTGTAAGCTGCCATACATCATCATCGGCCATCCAAATAAACTTGGGTCTGTACAAGCCATCATGGACAAAGCACTCAAACATTTGCTCACTATTTCGAGCTTTTCAGCTCTTGAAATAACTGGTTCAGAACTCTGAAGAGACAAAACACAGTCCTTCCAGTTACGAAGTACTGTTTTATGGAAGAAACTCTCTGACTTCGCCAATAGGTTATCTTCCCCATACTCCTCCGTCATTTCAAGATAATCTGCTGCACAATACACCGCCACAATGTTCTTTGATGTCAATTCCACTCGAACCCCGTAACAGAATTTGGCCACAAGTAAGAATGTTTCTGATCCACCAGGAAATTCGTCTAATTCTGTGCTGAATGGCTCTCCATGGGAATCCAGAGACTCTTCTAATATGTTTGCAATCTTCCCACATTTTGACATAAGAGGAAACTGAGAACACGAATGTTGTTAGCTACAACCAAATATGATTTAAGAGTCTAAACTAGGTGATAAGCAAATTTGTTTGTTCCCTTTAAACAGATAAAACACGGAAAGGTACTTCAACGAAAGGAAAAAGTAATATCCCCAAAAGGTGCCAAATGTAACATAAGGAAATAGTGAAACTTGCTATCAAGATAAATACATTCACCATTTGACTGGATAACTGGCTATATTTGAATGTAAGCAATGTATATTCATGTCTTAGATCAATCATTATACCAACAAGCCAGATGGTGCTGCTGTATGCTTTAATAAATAGCAAAAAAAAATCTCTGAAGTTGATTGTTTGTTACACCAAATGCTTTAGGTCGTTAAATTAACCTGTTCCTTTGGAATCAGTGGATGCCGTAGATGGGTTACCATTTTGAATACTACACAACTACGATAAATGGGAGCAACTGGACCATTACCCACAAAATGGGGACATTAATGACACTATTATCTCATCTGGGATAAAATTTCCGAATACTGAGAACTCCTTTACCCAAGACCAGAGATCCTTTTTTATGTGCACTGATGGTTGTGGCACATACTTTACTTCAAGTTAGATCACTGGGAAGCAGACAGAAAAACCTCAAGATGCTCAAGCTCAAGCACCCCACTCTCAACATAATCTAGTTCTATTTCTAAATGGTTGAACAGAAAATGTCTGTGGCACTGAATTTCACACTACACCATTTTAGATCATTGGGAAGCAAACAAAAAAATCCTAAGATAATCTAAAGTCCACTCCTCCAACAATTCAAGAGAACCTCGAAACCTCGACTCTTGTGAATAAATAATTGTGAGTTAATGGGCATCAAATTTTGAATGCAGTACACCCAAATTCCTAGATATGTAGTACTAAAAGAGAAATGATTGAGTAACTCAAGAAACCTAGTACAATTTGAGTTTGCAAAAATGTCTAAATCAACTAAAAACATGAAGTTTGCTAGCAACAACTAATCTGAAACTTATACAGACTAATTAAGACTACAATGTCATGTAATTGCAGATTAATTGAACATGACATACCTTGTGCAAATGGAAGAATACATTGTCAATTACAATAGTGATATCACTAGCCAAACCAGCATTACAATACCTGTCCAAAACAAAACCCTTTGATTAAAATTCATTCTTTTTCACTCACATATCATCTAATTCACTAAATTCAACCATTTAAGCATCAGATTATAGAGAGATACCAGTGATTGTCTTTTTGATTGAACCCAGAAACTTTAGTCGCAGAAGGAGCCATCAGCAATCGAAATCAAACCAGTATAACCAAATATTACAAACACCCCTTTGATGCTCTATGGAGATAGAAAGCGAAGAGAGGACTAAGAAGTTGGAATTATTGTTGGGAAAAATGGTGGGGGAGAAAGGAAAAAAAAAGAAGAGATATTGAGGTAGTGGTTAGGTAGCTTTTATTTACAGCTAATTCAACACCCAGAAGGCAAGAAGAAAAAAGAGAAACAAAGCGCTAAATAAAGAAAGAATTTTCAGAAGAAGAAATTCTTGCCGGAAAAAGAAGAGAAGAAAATTCAACGGCACACAGTAAAGAAGAAGGAAGAAGCAGAAGACGACGACTCAAAAAGAGACTGGACTGTGAACAAAAAGGAAGGAATGTAAGAAGAAGAGTTGTGAGTCAGAAGAGATATGTCTCTTGTCTGAACCCCTGGGGTAAAAGTGTCATTTACGATGTGGCGGGGGGCCATAAAGAAAGGACAACAATTTCCATTATGTGGCCTGGAATAATTAAATGAATGTTGCTTGGGAAAGATTTTATTGCGGGACCAAGTGAGGAGGAAACAAACATTAATGGTGGTGGACTGGCGTGGTGGCCATGGCTCTTTCCCTGTTTTGCCGGCCTTATTAGTGCGGGATCTCTGTTTTTGGTCCCCCCAACACACGTATACAGCAAAATCAGACTTACATTGGAGTGTGTTTGTTGCTTCATAAGTTTTGAATCTCGGATGTCACATTTGGTTGCTTTCAGTAATAATAGTCGCAAGCTATGGCATGATGGAGCGCATGTACGAAAGAAAGCATGTCCAAGCTTGTTGGCAGAAGTAGTTTTTGCAAGAGTAAAATACTAGGTGATGATTCCAATGTCCTGAATTTGAAACGTATCAACTTGATCTGAGAACTATTTTTGATGTGCTATCTAACCACACCGTAAACAAAATGACTCAAGGCAGGGCCGTGAATCATATTCCTGGAAAATGTTACTTTTTGCCATTCGAAGATGCTCATTGGTAAGCTTCACGCTTGACAAGATAGTATTTTTTATTGGCAATGAAAAATGTCCATTTGTAAACCTTTCAAATTAGGAGCAGATCCATGTTTGATAGTTTAGATGCTCACACTTGCCAACTGTTCTAATTTATTTCCCCGTGAATTCCTCATCACAAAATAGAGCTAGTATTTTTACTTGCCCATTAAAACAAATGCAATGTATGCCCTTTCACTGAGCACAGTTTCATATCATAAAACAGAACTGGCAGAAGTTGAAGTAAACTAAAATACTCTAACATAATGTGCACGCCTGTTTGTTTAATATAATCAAGTCCACGCCAGCACAGTGCATCATCATGTTCTTCTCCACCACCTAAAACCAAAGCAAATTTCTACCTAACAATCATCTTTTCCTTTGTGCCCACTTATTAACTAATCATATTATAGTGATCTTTTCTGCTTAAATTTTGAATTCTATGTGTGCCACTGCCATAGTGAATATACGTATGGAGTTGGTCTTAGTATTAAACTCTGCTACTCAACTGTAACAACCGCATTGAATTTGGTGGTTTAATTGCAGGAGAAATACGGCAAGTCTAACTCATCTCTCTTCCGTATATTAATGGCAATGGACTTTGATTTGCTGAGTCTCCACCACCACCACCATCCACCAACAATTCTTGAGAAAGATCGTATCAACTTTACATATATTCCAAGCATCGGCACTAGGTTGAATAAATGGAGATTCCCTTTGATGGAACCTAAAAAAGTGAAACTAATGGTGCTTTTAAATACAGTACTAATAATATTTAAGTTGGAATAGATTTGAGGGTGTCATATGGTATTGATAGTGTGTGTACTGAGATATCCATGTGCACAATTTTATTAATAATCAAGATTGGACCTACAATCACCATCATAAATCCATGTTTGATTGATATCAACAACAACCCATCAAACCACTAACAAACCTTGCTACTGTATGAGCCTATGAGGTACTTCATTGGTACATATGAATTTGGCGGGATTTTGTTACCAAGTTTTTGGGTTTCGAGGTATATTTTGAAGTTATCCCCACAGGTTTTGGGATACACAATATGCAATGTATTATGCTGTTGTAAGAGCAAGCACTATGGTTCCTATTATATAGAGATATCCCTGAAAAATAGAGATAGGCAACTACTATGGTGTAAAAAATTCATATTTAATAGAGATAGAGATGGGTTTCTCTATTGCCTGCTACCAATTGGCAGCAGGCAATAGGGATAGAGATGCGAGGCGGAAACCGAGTTCCCGTAAACAGGAAGGGGGAAACTGAGTTCCCGTAAAAAAAGAGTTTTGGTCCCACCAAAACCCACTTTATTACAATAAATCGTATTAATATATTTTGTGCGCAGACCAAGTCTCCGTATTTTGGGTGTGGCGGAAACTGAGTTTCCGTCCAAAAGTAGAGAAATTTTTTTTCTCCATAGTGGTTGCCAAATTTCGTCATTTCTGCCATCCCTATATCTCTATAATTTAGGGATGGCTTGTGGCACCATAGTGCTTGCTCTAATGGCTCACAATATATGTCAGTGGGCTAGTAAAAATTAAGTATTTGGATGGCGAGAAAGTGACTCACATCTTGGTTGTAAAACTCTAACCACAATTTAAACGAGGTATTTGAAATAAAGTTGGGGCTTCTATACTCCTCATTCCTTCTTAAAAAAAAGGTGTCATGGACTCATTGTAGATTTGAGATTACTATGCAACTTTTGGGCTTATGGTTTTACTTGAGCCTATGGAATTTATGTTCATCCGATAGGGTCAGTCGTGGGCAACTGAAATGGAGTGAAATTGCCCAAATGCTCCACCGTAACTTCATTAACCAAAATTCATAATCATAATTCATTTTCAACTCCATCAGCCGATTCTTCTTATTCTTCTTCTTCCCTCTCCATTTCCATTTTCTAAACTTTAAAAACATTGCAAACGAAAAAATCGTCGATTCTTAAAAAAAAAAATAGATAAAAGAAAGAAAAAAAGAACATGATTCTACATAACGACGATGAATAGAGTCAAAAACAGTGGAGTAAATCCAAGAGACTTCGATCCAGGAATTGATATAGCAAAGGTATATCAAGAAACTTCGCTTCAACACTAGACGAAAAAAGTGCGACAATCCGAAGTAGTTGCTCTTCAAGATAAAATCAAAGAGAAGCATATGACGAGAATCGAGTATTTAAACTCATCCATTAGATTTCTTAGTTGATTTTTCACTCCA
>JAJJMA010114113.1:0-12082 GCA_023529015.1 Papaver nudicaule | reverse complement strand
TGTTTATCCTTTTTCCAATCAATAATCGGTTTTTGTTCTTGCCTTTATCAACCGATTGTTTTCTGTCTTGTTGATACTAATTTTCCCGTATCATACTATAATTAAAAGGAGGGTATAAAAATGATTATCCTGGTCGTTTGTGGCCTTAGCTCTGGTATCACCGGGGATAAGTTCAAGGAGATGAACGTGATTATCGTTGGTTGTTCAGAACTTAGAGATCTACCGACTAGAATTATAAAATCACTGTGATAGGATCACACTGAGGTAAACAAGAACATCACACGACTAAACTAATAATCACACAACAAAGTAAGGAGGTTCAGCCACTGTGTGCCTACGTCCTCGGATTAAATGTATGCTATTATTAAGTTATGCAAATGAGTAAAGTTTTCTCTGAGTTACAATCTATCAAGTCACTGAAATCTGTTGTGGATAGAGGCCTTTGGAATGTTGTGGATGTTTTTACACCACTGAGTATTCTCTTCACCAAGCTATCATTTACAAGAATGAGCGACCCCTTTCTCTGCTGATAAGAGGGGGTATTTATAGTATTCTTCAAGCGCAGGTCTTTTGCTACCTTTGGTTGCTTCGATCCTTTGATGTGCCATGCTGAGTCAGGAGTTTGTATTCCATTGTTTCTCCATCCAGTCTCCTTCTTCCACCTTGCCCTCGAAGGTTATATTCTGCTATCTTAGGATGCTTCGTTCTTCTGATGCTCTTGAGGTTGATCATCAATCCTCGGTAACCGCCCTTGGCGTCCAATCCTGGCTTGACGTTGGATCCTTGCTGTATTATCGTGCTGGTGGCTCCTTATTGGTCTAGGTTTCCTTTCTCCACCGTTGATTTGGTATATCCTTGTTCGACAGGTGGTGCTCGAAACGCTGTTTCATGGCATTAATGTGCATTTAATGAGGTGTGACTATTGTCTTGCGTGCCTGATTGTGCCTATTATCATAGGTTGCTGATTCTTCGATCTCTACCCTTGGTTTTCATCATCTCGTGATGAGGTAAAGTTCTCCAGGGTGTGTTTCTATCCTTCCTGACTTACGACATATCTGTGTATGATCCTTGTAGATGACGCCACGTGTTAATCCGAAATTGTGTATTAACAGTTTGCCCCTTTTCTTTCAGTTATTGGCGTGGGAAATTATGGAAGAAAACCTCCGCCTATGCCGCCATTTTCAAATAGTGGTGGTCTCTTCTTTCACGCCTTTTCGTGGCCTTGTATGGGAGTTTGTGTTTTTTGTAATTCTATAAATGGTGGGATTGAGGCATCATGTTCATCTTCACCTCCTTCAGTCACATGGTCTTCTCCTGCTGTTTTCATTATCAGAACTGATTCTTGGCTTATTTCTTTCTTTCTTTGTTTCATTTTCCTTTGAGTCTTGATGACACGAAAGTTGTTGAGTTCTAAGTCCAAAGCTTCTTCCAAGAGGTCTAAAGATGTTGCCATGGATGCGTTCGCAACTTCAGTGGATCTTTCTTCTTCACAAGCCCTTCCTCGCCTTTCTGGGTCTTCTGGTGGTGTCGAAAAAGAACTTTCCACAGCTGGTGATAGTTTTGTTCCTGCAAGTGAAACTAGGGGACTCAACTATGAATTGGAACGTCTACGTCCTTCTGAAGGTGACATCTATCGCCACTGGAGCATTGCCAAGATAAAGAAGTCTTTCAACTTAACTCATTTTGACATTTATTTGATGTTGGAGTTGATGTCTTGACCGAGGATATGATCAGGAGTTTCCTTTATGATGAGAACACCCTGCTCATCACCATTGGTCAAGTAGCTGCTGGTCTTGTTCTTCCTTTGTATGATCCTGGTGACACCTTTTTTATTGATGTCTTCTCTGGTCGAGATAACCCTTCATTATGTACAACTTCACGGTATTCAGCAGTATACTGGTAACTTCTTTCCCCTATGAATGTTGGCTTCGTGGTGGTGGGCATACTCGCATGAAGTGTTACAATCCTTTTTCCCTAGCGAGAGTTCGTCAAGAAGATTACACTCCTCAAAATTTTAATTTGACCTGGGGGGATTCCGTTCAGAGTTCCAATATGATGCCTTGGTTTGTTGGTCATCGCCGATTTTCCCCTTCTGCTAAGCAATTCCGCGATAAGGTTCCTCTTTTGTTGGATGACTGCGATGATCCCGATTTGTCTGTTACCCCCAGAACTGTTGGTCTTCCTTTCCCAGATGACCAAAGGTTTCGTTTGAGTCGTGATCTCCGTTGGATGCGTACTCATCTTCACGTTTCTGGTCCCTTGGTTGCTGGCCTTAGAAAGTATCGGTCCCAGCCTGGCATTCTTTCTCGCTCGATGAAGGACCTTCCTCTTCGTTATCGTGACTTTGTTGCTTGGCACTTTAATCCAACTCCTTCGCGGGTATGAATCTTCGTTTCTGGCTTTTTGGGTCTTTTGTTTTCATACTTCGTTCAGTCCCATTTAGTGTGATAAGGTGGCCCCTATTTGGTTTGCTTTCTTTGTTAATACAGATTTTTCTGACGACAATAGTTATGTGTGTGTACACAATCTGCTTAGGTACTTTGTACTACACAGCCATAAGGAGAATCATCGAAACATAGTATTGTCGGTTACTCAAGAACGAGAATACCATACGAGGGGACTAATTAGATCTCATAAAGATAACATAATCAAGTATCGTAAACTAAATCTTGGAATCTCTTAATATAAATGGTATAACACTGATCATACATCATTAATTCTTACATAAGTCTCATGGAGAGAACACTAACCTAGACCCTTTTTCCACAAATGAAACCTTACACCTAACAAAAGTCCAACCCTTACAAACGATCTCGAGATCGCCTTATATAAGCCTGGCCAAGTAGTGGATTACATCTAATACGACAATTTACTCAATCGTGAGTGTCAGGGGTTGTCGGGTAAGTTGGTGATCCCTCCGAGACGGTTCCGAGGGTACTACTCCTTCCTGTTCTCATTCTTTAGCTACCTTCCTTTCTTCGTGCGCTCCTGCCGAGATGTCGTCTCATGATTATTTAGTGCTTTCATTTCTCTAGGTGCCATGCTACTTTCTTCTTCTGCTGCTGACACGTGTCTCGCCAGATTTATACCCCTACAATTTGCCTCTTTCCTTTCCTAGCATCGACGATGCTCGGGAAGGAAATCTCGCCCTTGATACCATGTTCGTGACACATGCCCCACTCCTTTCCAAACGTGACGTTGTCATCACACGTCATGCGTGTTCCCGAGATTTTTGCTACCTTTTTTACCTTTAACTTGTGGCACCGGTTGCTCTTCCCCTTTATATTTATGTTTTCGTCTTCCCCTCGAATATATTTTGGCTTTTTCAAAATATTTTTCTTCTGCTCCGTCTTTTCTTTCTTTCTAAAAGTTTGATCTTTAAACTGGACTCTGCATTCTTTCTACTGAATCTTCTGGTAACCACATTTCATTACTTCCTGGCGCTTCCAAAAGGTGATTCTTTTTGAACTTTCACTTCTTTTTCCCGGATTGTAAGCTTCTCTGCCGCTGCAACTCCGGTTCCGACAAGGCTTCCGTTCTTCTTTCCTTTGCTTTTATTTTTCTTCTCTCATAGCTTCCTCTTCTATCATCGACACTCTTACTTCTAAAATGAAAGAATTAGGGTTTAAGACTGACTCCTTTAGGATAAAGGTTGTGCATTCTTCGTGTGATCGTCTGACCCCATAGCTTGTCGAAGAGTATAAATGTGGCGACGAGAGACTTCTGGTCACCTCTCATCAGATGCTCGCGGGATTGTCCCACCGCTATATCGTCCTGACAATCCCTTGCTTCTAGACATTCTTTGTTCGATGCCTTCTCCGCGAGGAGTTATGCAGTTTACTTGTAGTTATATTCAATTGATCAATCGTTGGGTTACCCGTTCCGAAGATAACTCCATAATTGATTTCGTAGAAAAAGACTTTTTTTACTGCTTCTCGTTTCTTTGAGCACTTCGAGCCCTACCTTACTCTAGATAATGAGGTGGCTCCTTGGGGAGTCTGTTTTAGACCTGTAGAGGGTAAAGAGAACCTCTTTCCCGGGTTTCCCAACTACTTTGTAGATGAGGATTGGAGCTCCGAGCCCGTGCTATTTACCGGTCCTGTCCTTCGGGTTGGAAAGATTTGAAAATTACTTTCCTCGGAAAGACTTTGAGTTTGGTCATTGCTTCTCGACACAACATCTTTTTACCATCCAATTTTCCGACGAGGAGAAAGACTTGTCGCGAAAGGCTTTGATGAAAAGGAAGGGGGTCTCCTCGAGTACTTTGACCGTTCCAAAGCGAGCCCGAGCAGAAGAAGGAACTAGAGGTCAGGTAACAAACACCACTTAGCCGAAATGTTTCATTTAGAGCTGTTAGGGCATTGTCCTGTCAAACCCACTAGCGTTGGTATGTCAAGCTGGTTGTCAGTTTTAGGTGTCGCAACACAATTCTTGATTGAGCCTACTAGAGTTTAGATTTCAGAATTGGGATATGGACTAAGTAGTAGAGACCTTGAAGACGAAGACTGTGAAGACAAAGAAAAAAATCAATTATTCTTCATCGACAAAAGGTTAGTAGGAGTTATGACTTTTATGGAAATTCTTCTATTCTACTTACTCTATCTTTCGAAATAGTCGGCTACTTTAGTAGTGATACTAATAGCGATTGAGATCGTGTTCTTGTCTACATGACCATGAGTTATGTTGGTATTTGTTCCCACGAATACTAAGTTTACATAAATGCATGAGATAGATTCGATACCATTTGTCCATTGCAATGGTTTGCTTGCAAATCACTTGTTGGATATGGATGAATCTAAAGGAGTACTCTTGAGCAAGAGTCCAGTGGATTATAGCTGAGGACGTCTAACACGTCTAAGTACTGGTCCAGCCCAGAACTTCCAGCGGATCCAAGTTAAACCCTAATCTGAATGACGACGGTTCCCGAACCGTTCGTGAACAGTGACTTAGGAAAATCTCCTGAGTTCCAAAGTGTCAATTTGTACGCGTACCTTACGTGAACCTCAGATTCGATGCATTTGGTCGGGATTCAGATGGACGGTTTGCGAACCGCCTAAGGTGAATATTCTCTGGGATTTTCACACGGGTTAAACTCTGACTCCTTTATCTCTTAGTTGGACTTGGTTATCCCGAAATATCTTCTGTGGTCCATCTAACGGTTCTCAATGTGTCAATAAGATAAAGATTATCTCTGGTCTGTTGGATTTCTATCTTGAAGTGTTTTTGAGCTAACAAAACACTTGGCAGATAAATGTTAAAAGATTTCCAGTTGAGATAAATCTCTGTTTACTTGGTTTGCAAGTTAGGGTTTCCTAAACTTGTGGGACAAGAAACTAGTTATTTTATTCCTAAGCAACCTATCTTATTGAGTGCTATAAATAGAGGTGTCTAAGGACGAAAACCGCAAGCATCAAGCATACGTGAAGATTCTCTGTGGAATTGATCGTAAACTCTTTTCACTTCGGTGAATGCTTGTTGTGGTATAGTCATCCTCTATTAGGTAGCAGTTCCTCTTGGGAATTACCTAACGACTATAAAGACTTCTCTTGAGAGTTGGGAAGCACATGTAGGAGATTGCGACCTTAGTGGTTGAAATCGGAGTAACCTGTAACCTTGGTAACCTGATCACATTCTTGTCTATTCTACGGTCCTTCTCTTCTGATATAAGGCCATTCAAGAACTGATACGTTATACACAGGGTTGAAAGGAAGCAACGCACGGCTGCACTTGGTGTTGTAAGACCTAGTTAGCTCCAGTTGTATAAGTTTCTTAAGTGATTCTTCGTTTACAACTGAGGTAGAGACAAGTTGGGAAGTTTACTCGGTTTAATTGTCACCCCCGCTTGTAAGTAGATTTCCGTATGACCTGGAGAAATCCGAAGGAAGTCACTTTGTGTATGTCAAACTGATAGAGGACAGTTCAAACATACAGTTGATAATTAAGGTTGCAAAGACGGAATTGTTGACACAAGCCTTTAACAGCGGTTAAAGCAACTCCTAGGCCTGTAAATGACGTCAGCTAGGGGAATCAAGTGCGTGACGATCTGTGGGGGATCTAGAGACGTAAGGAGTGCGACAGTAGCCAATTCACTTGGAGGGCTTGAGTTGGTCTCTGCTACATCCCAGACCGAAGTCTTATAGTAGGCTAGTGTTTGTAGACAATTTGTACTGTGCGGTGTTCAATCTAGACGAGGTCCCGAGGTTTTTCTACAGGTTGTAGTTTCCTCGTTAAAAAAATCTCTGGTGTCTTGTGTGCTTGACTTTCCGCATTATATTCTCTGATTATATAATTAAAGCAAACACAAGAAGTACGTTATTAAATAACCTGATCGTTGTCCCCCAATCCATCCATTGGATTTACCAAGACCTTGTCTTGTCGGACTGATCCATCTGGATATTGATTTTTGAGATCGTCCAGATCTGACCATAAGTCTCACGAGCCCAAACGAAAAGTTGGTTGTATTTCGGTACCCCTTCTTTTTTAGGAGTATTAATACTTGCCTCTGTTTGTTTCCTGAGAAAGACGATTCTTCTTATGCAGGGCAGAGCTGCAGGTTTTGAAAGTTTGGGTCTGGATCTTGCTCGTATGAAATATGACTTTGGTCCAGTGAAGAAAGTTCCAAAGAATAAGGTATTGAAGAAGGGCAATAGGGAAGGTGTATCCAAGATGTCTACTAAGGTTGAAAGCGCAAAAGATGCGAGTACTTCGACCGACTGGGCGAAGGCTTGTCCCTATGGAGATCAGCCTATTGTAAATGTTGCTAATACCTCGAAACCTACTGAGACTCCTCAAGAGATAGGCGTTATTGCCTCAGTTTCTTATAATGTTGTCACCACTGCTCCTGCCCCAGCTGAACCTACTGCCTTAGTTAACATGACTTCCTCAATGAATGCTGATTCAGCCCCTGTTTCCTCGCGTTCTGCCTCAGAACATGTAATCCCTCTCGCAGATCTTTTGCTTAAAGGAGTGTCCAAGTCAGATGGTCTTCCGAGAAGGGCAGCTTTGAACCAGCCTGAGAGTTCGAAATTTCTTCCTGTCCCGAGCTGTGTCGGCAATCATATTCAGCTGTATACTGCTGAGAATTTTAAGAAGGTGCTTCAGGAAGACCTTAATCCCTGTGCCTTCGCTAAGGAGGTTTCTTCCCGCCTTAAATCTTATGTGTCAGATCCCTTACACTATCCTGTCGATCCGGGATTCTGCAAAAATCTTGGCGATACCGTGAGTGGTGACTGCCTTAGAGAAAGCTGTGATCCTCGCAACCCTCCCTTTTTATACGAAGAGAGTATGGCTATGCTTCAAATGGTAGGTTCGATTTTATCCGAAAGGTTTCTTTGAATTGTTCACCTTACCTCTAAATGGTTTGCTTTTGTTTTAATAGGGTGAGCACCTTACCTATGGCTTACTAACGTACTCCTTCGGTCTGTATGATTATTACGAGAATAAATTTCTTCAGATGCAGAAAGCATTGGCCGAAGAGAAGACTCGCGTTGCTCAGGACAAGTATCGGCCGGCATGTACGATATTACTTTACTTCTATTTTCTTGTTGTTAGTGCTTGTAGTGCCGTGAAATTATTTTGTCATTACCTAAAAAAGGGGAGTTGGAGGAGGAGAAGAAGAAACTTCACCAGACTAAATCGACTCCTGATACACATCTTCGAGTGAATCAATATCCTACTCTTGCAGCCTCTGCTAGACAAGATAGAAGTTACGAGGAAGAGATTGATCAATTGGTAAAGGAGATAACTGCTACTCGGAACGACCGAGATGATTTTAAGAAAAGAAAAATTGAGGCCTAGAATCATCTTATTAAAGAAGAAAGGAAAAGGTCCGAGATCGAGCGACTACTGGAATATGAGAGGAGTCAGAATCAAAAGAGTGCTCAAGATATACGTCAGTTCCAGTTAGATATTACTCGGCTAACCAAAGAACGCGACACCGCTCGCAAGGATCAGGCGATTAAGGCTTCTGGCAAGGATGTGATTGAGAAGTTGCAGGGTGATATTGACAAATTGAAGGTTCAGGTTTCAACCTTTAAAATTGCCAATAAGGATCTGACAGAGATAAATGAAGGTTTGAAAAAGGGGCACAGTGAGATTAACTTGGATCTTGCGAAGATGAAGAAATCCAAGGAACATTTCTCCAGGATGGTGGATGAATATCGGGTTGAGCTTGCTAGATTGGGTTACAACTCCTCCGAGGATATTAGGAAGAAGGCTACAAAACCTTCATTTTCTAATCAGCAAGAGGTTACCGAATATGTAGTTATAAAATAAAGTAGCCTACCAAGCTCGAGATCTTTTTTGAAGTTATCATGTATTTTGTGCATGCATCTGATGTAACTGTTTCTTTCTTTTCTAGGTATCGAGGCTGATTTGATGCAGAAGGTGTCAAAAGCCGTCTCTGAAAGGGATGGAGCTGCTTCCCAATTGATTGCGAAATCTGAACTGAAACTGGGTTTTGAGTTGAAAGTTGTGAAACTTGCCCAAGAATTGGCCGAAGAACGCAGGCTTCAAGTTGAAGAGGCGAGCAGGTTTGCTCAGGAGATGGAAAACGGACGTCTCTGTCGCTCTAAGGAAGCATAGGAAAGTGCCCAAAGGATAATCATTGAAGGCGATATTCGTCGCAGGTGTGAAAAAAGTCTAAAGAATATTGTTAATGCCTTCGTTCTTGCACAGCCGCAAATCAAACATGGTGATGCTGCCGAAAATCTTTTGCTATAATCTGCCTTGACCAATGCTCTTGCTACAGACAAGGCTTGCCGTCAATATGACCGAGACTCTTTCGGTCTATTCGAGTAGAGCCAGCCGGCTATGGTGCCGTTGGTGCCGAAGATTCTGACGTAGAGCTTCCTGGAGACGAGTACTTACTTCCTCGTGAAGTCTTCGTGAGACTCGTAACGAATGAGTTAGAAGCCCGAGCAAGAAAGGGCGAGGACCTTGAGGATTCCGAGGGAGATGGTGAAGAAGATGATGAAGAGGACCCTAATATTCCTAAAGGCGGTTCCGAAGAGGGTTCAAAGGATGATCCTAGTGGAGCTTCCAAGAGTGGTTTAGGGTCTAAACCGAACGAGACTAAGGATGCTTCTGAACATGCTCCTCTCAGGTTTGAGAAAGGGGATTCAGGTAATGATAAACATATTGTTTTCGACTCCAATTTCAACGAGAATAGCTACTTGTTCCGTGAATCTTCTTTGGACTATAGTGAAAAGGAGGGTAGTGAACCAGAAAGAGTACCTTCGGATACCAAATCCAAAGGGCAGCATATGGAGATTATTGAAGAGGGGGAAGTTGGAAAGCCTAGTTCAACAGACGAGTTTAAAGCAGCTTCTTCTGCTGGTGCTCCTCTTGACATGTTTCTTGTTGTTGTATAGCGACATCTTGTGTTCTGTTTTGTCCTCTCTTTCACCTTGTGTTTCTCATTATTTTTGTTTAAGAAGCGACCGCCTTCGTGCTTCTTTATGTAAATCTGTGAATGATATCCATTCCTTTTATATTTTTGAGAGTGTCGATTTTGTGTTGCTTGCCTAGTAACTTGTGTTCGAGTACAAAGTATACCTTGCAAATTCGGATTCCTAAGGTTGCTTAGAATACGACTTCGGGGCTTACTTCGATGTGGGAGGTAGTAACCAAGCTAGTGGGGGCTGCGGATCACCCTTCCCAAAGGCTATGAGCTACCTGCCTATCTCAAGCAAAGATTGAGGCTACCGAGACCATAGTTACCCAGTTTTCCTCAGTGCGTTAGGTAGGTCTCGAAGGTACCTTAGTACCTTCCGAGGGAACTTGATGGTGTTCCGAGTACCCGTTTAGCCTAAGTAAAGTAGGGACCTTACCATCGGGTAACCGCTGCGGTAATAAGGTAACACAATGGGGGAGTGACGGTCAAAGCTGGATCTTAGACATGGTACTATTCTCCTATCGCGACCTAGAGTCTAATTCATCCTTTTCTCGCATGCCCCTCCTCAAGGCAGTTTTTTTAGTAATTTGGAGGAGGTCCCTAGGCTGCGTAACTCGCTTATCATTCCCATGAATGTAAGTTAATTAGCTGCCTTGGGGTTCCATCCGCCTTAAAGGCAGATGTTAATCTCATTTATTATCCCCACGACGCCTCAATAAGGAGGTCTCAGAGGTCGTAATGGTAGTGGACTCAATTGATGCTTAGCTTTGTTAGAGCATTGCTCGGTTGAACCCACTGATATTGCTATCTCAAGTCAGTTGTCAAGTTTAGGTGACAAAAACACAATCCTTGATAAGTTTACTTTACAACCTCGGACTAGGATAATTTTAGGTAATCGAGACGAAGACCGCTGAAGACGAAGACCGAAGCTTACTACTTGATAAATCATAACGTCCTCGCTAAAGGTTAGAAAGGTTTTCCTTTCCATGTTTCGTATTTTCCATTTATATCATATCAATAGTCTATGATATTCTTTATATGATCCGAAGGTATTCTTGGATTCTTCGCCTTTGCATTTGTCACATCCGTGATATTATGTATAGGTAGAGTATGTAGAATTGTCTCTTGAAATGACCTCAACGGTAAACGCATACATGAACGCGTACATGTGTTGCTTAAAGGCATTCTAGAGAACGAGCAGGTCTGTATGAACGCGTTCATGAATGCGTACATACGAGTTCACATATTTCTCCTGAATTCTCCTGAACTCCATTTGACAGCTCTATGAACGCATACATATAAGCCATGAGAAAACTTCCAACTTTCATATCTTGAAGTTTTCGGTCTAGACATGATTAGTTCTCGGACTTGTCATTACTTGGCCCATGGAATTCAACTATTTAATCCAAGCGATGTTCAAACAATTATTTGGACCAGAAGTCGCAAGCGATGTTCAAACATGATTTGGACCAGAAGTCGCAAACCTTCAATCAAGGTTGAGTCTTCTTTAACTACTGGCATAGTGCAAAGTTAATAGAAGATTGAGAACGGGTATTCAAGCTATGGACTTTCCTAGTCCCAGAACTTGCTTGAGCCCTACTCAAGGTTGCTTAAACTTTAAGCAAAGCCTCCCTTGGTGATCAATATAAATAGATGACCTTCTGCAAGATACAATCTCAATCCTCTACACATCTGTGTATCCTTGCATAAAGGTTGGTCGTCATCTCGAAGTCCTTTTGGACTACGAATATTGAAAGACTTCACTTGAGGATCGTGAAGCACAGGTCGGAAGTTAAATTCATGATCTTGTATCCTGGGTCGATTGAATAGTTTCAATCTTATCACGACCAAGATTTGATAGAAACTTCATAAGGTACATCTTGAATCGTAAACCCTAGAAGTTCCTTGACGCATATTCACGAACTAGGTTTAATACTAAGTTCGTCAAGCGTTAGGAGGTAAAGTTGTTTAGGCTAGATCAATAATCCCTGTTCAACAAAACAGATTTCCATTAACTTTGACTTTAAGTCTAAAAGAAATCACAATCGTATTCTCGTTTAATTACTTGGATACTTTTAGACGTCCTGTTAGAGACAGGGTAGCGCTAGTCTTCACGAAGGGAAGTGGAGCAACTCCTAGGCCTGTCAAGGACGTCAGCTAGGGGAATCAAGTACGTAGGTTTCTGCGGGAGCAAAGAGACGTAAGAGCACATTGGTAGCTGAATTACTTGTAGGGTGAATTCAGTCTCGATACATTCCAATCCGAAGTCTGAGAGTATGCTAGTGTCTGTATACCATTAATACTGAGGGTGTTCACATCTGGACGAGGTCCCGGGGTTTTTCTGCTGGGTTTGCAGTTTCCTCGTTAACAAAATTCTGGTGTCTTGCATTACATTTCCCTTCTGCATTATATTGTGTCTGATCTATATAATTGAAGTAATTGCAAGTTTGTTGATTCATAACCCTTGAGTGAATCCATCTCTGTTGAGATCTACAAGAACCACGTTCTTGTTAGGGTTCGGTTCTGTGAACTATACTCAGGTTGTTGTTTGAATATTGATTTGTGAGATCGTTCAAACAACCGTAATCAACTAGGTTCACGAAAACTAAAAGTTGGTGGTGTATCTCGGTATCCCCTCTTTTTCAGTTGGTATCAGAGAAGGCAAACACCTTGTAAAGACGTAACTGT
>JAJJMA010114103.1:0-12630 GCA_023529015.1 Papaver nudicaule | reverse complement strand
TCCTGGTTGGCTCCGTAAAGGGATCGGTCCTGGTTGGCTCCGTAAAGGGAAAACTAAAAACCGGACAGGGTCAACAATGGGTCAGACTTGCTAGGAGCTGGACGGGGTCAGTGGGTTACAGCGATACAGGACCAGCCAAAAAACGGTGTGGGCCCATCAGTGCGTTAAGGCCCAGGACAACTAAACCGAGGTCCTCTGAATCTATGATGAAGCTTCTCTTTCTTAGTGCGTCTTAGGGCATAGCAAACACCACTTTAGACATGGTGAATCATCGACGCAAACCAAACATCAAACAGGAAGACTATGTGAATGCAAACATGTCTAGGTTAAATTTTCAATAAAGAAGAGAAAAGAGAGGCAGGTTTCTCAGAGCAGTATTTCTTTTCTTCCTTCTTGATTTACTCTCTTTAATCTATATTTGCTAATCTCACTCATCATGTCGTCAAGTGGAGCAACAACAAGGAACAACAAGGTAACCTAGGGTTTTGGTGACTCTTTTTTTTTTTTTTTTTTTTAAAAAGAACATCATGTATTATTAATCTGAATCTAAATCAGAATCAACAGGATTACAAGATTTAGATGGAAGCCTGGCAACAAGCTGAGCTCCAATCCCTTTTTGAAGGACAACCCCAATCCTATGAAAAAGAAAATCCCCCACTATGACATTCGAATCATGACTAGCCATATAGTTGAGCAGTCTCTTCAGAAACTCCACAGTGTCACTACCCAACTCCCCCAAAGTGGTAAAAGCCAGCACTCCGAGGCCAAAGCCCTGAGCAGTACATTTCTCTAAGTATTTGTCTTTCTTACGAACGACAGCATCATCGATCGCCTTGCTCGGAACAAAAGCGCGCACCCCAACGCATGTAAAAGGTGAAACAACTGTGATATCCATGCATACATCATGCCCATCATCCCAGTTATATACCAAGATATCCGCAGGTCTCAAAGCTACTCCGGTGTCTGAGAGGAACCCCAAATCAACCTCTTTCCTAGCTGGGACACCCGCACGATAACAAATATCAGCAAAGGTGTCTCGAACCAGGTCATGTCTATACTTGAGACCAGTCCCACTTGAGCAATGCAAGGCATGGTCCCCGAAGATATCCATCCCCCTGCCACAACTGGTGCAAATGTCTCCTTCTTCGAAAAGAGGGATCCCAAGCCTATAACGCAAGATAGCTCTGAAATGTCGAGACCCAAGTTTTTGATTGAGCCCAGCAATCGGAATGGCCAGCAAATAGTCTTGCGCATGCTTGATCCTGTTGCTCTGCCACAGGGTTGAATCCCGCTCCGTCATAACAAACCGATTAGGTAAATCTCTCTTCATTGCATCGAAGTATTTGATTGCCAAAGAACTCATAGAATGTGGGGCAATATCATCAATGCATAGTGAAGAACTCTCAATACCACATACCTGTTTGTATAGGCTGAGTGCACGATCAAAACTTGGGCTCAAACCAGACACGTCAGAATGTCTCAAAATATTCTCTTGCTGAGCCTTCGTCTGGAAACAAGATGCCAAATAGCAGTATTACATGGTATCCTCCATAGTATAGACTCCTAGACCCCCATACTTGATGGGAAGGGTCGCAAGCCTTTGCTGAAGGAAACCAAACCCCGGGCCATCTCCTGTAACAAGATGTCTAAGGAACTTTTTGAGGTGATTATCAAATATCACCTGTGCCTCCCCCAAATATTCTGGCTTAGTCGTACGCATAGCAAAGTATAGCCTAGAGACACCAGAACAATTCCTCAGCAACAAAAGCTCGCCTTGTGGATCTTTGAGCTTCTGTATAGCGTCGATCAAACCTGTGGTTTTATGAACCCTGTTAACCACCAAATTCTTGCAGAACTCGGGGCTCAGGCTAACAGGCCCCCCCAACAGCTTAACCCCCTCTGTTGGACGACATTGTTGGGTGGGAAAATGCCCTCAACCAAGCCTCTGCTATCAACTGTAGGCCAAAAAAGTTCGGTCTTAGAGACATTAAGATGCAACCCCAAAGAAACACCCTCCTGCTGAATAATGTCTAAGGCTTTCGCCACCTCCAACGTGTCCCCAATCAAAGTCCCATTATCTAAATACCATGCTTGCAGATCCAAAGAGCATGAATCTGCAACTCTATGTGTCAAGGGGTGTAGAGTTAAAACGAATAACGTGGGTCCGAGAGGATCCCCCTGTTGTACTCCCTGAGCAGACGAAAGAGTATTGTTCATATAATATAGTCTAGCAGGGGATGCATAACAGAACTCTACCCACCTAGAAATGGAGGGACAGTGCTTCCTTACCTCTCTAATCATTGCAGACCTGCTTACAAGATTGAAGGCATTAGAGAAATCAACCAAGAGCATTGATGTAGATGTCGAGTCACTCTGCACCTCAAGAAGCCTATTAACAGCATGAAGAATCGACTCACCACCACAGGGGACCCCCACACCAAACTGAAAGTCACTAAGGTAACTCTCCATTTGCTTACCAACATGAGAAGCAGCAACTTTAGAGACTAGACGTCTCCAGATAGTGCCTACAGCGATAAGACGTAAACCACCCCCGGGCTTTATCAAGGGAGTTAGTGGGGCTGAAGCTACAAACTCACCCAAAGCCCGAGGACAACCACCTGCAAGCCATATGTTCACCAACTCTGTAATGGAATCGATGAGCTCATCTGAAACTGCGGCAGCAAAACCACTCAAAGCATCAATAAGATGTTGGGCACGAAGGCCATCTCTCCCGCACGAGGTCCCCTTGGGAAAGCTTTTCAGCTTGCTCAGAACCAAATCCTTAGAAGCAATGAATGGTGGTTGTGTTATAGCTTCTGTTGGTATCGAAGGAGGATATGCATGTGGATGTTTGGCGCGCAATTCTTCTAAAGTACCTAGAGTAGGCGGAGCCACACCATTGGAAGTCAAGGTACGAATAACAGCTGTATATAGTCCATTACTAAGCTTCTTACGACAAAGTCGTATGTTCAATGCCTCTTGATCCTCTTGCGTCTTCTCATGATTTTTTCTCTTGTTCTTACGCCGTTCTTCTTGTAGAGAAGCCTGCTCCTCCAACGCTCTATGAAGCAAGGTGACACAACCATTTGGTTCAGACCATTTTTGCAAAGCAAGTTGTATTGCCGCAATCTGACACTTTTTCCTGTTGCCGGACTGCTCTTCCAAATTCACATCTGACCATTTTTTTTTTAAAAAAAAAAACGTGGGTACATATATATATTGGACGTGTTTGGTGGGTTAGTGGCGCCACAAGGTGTGGTGCCACGAGTTTTAGCAAACACGGCCTTGGCCTTTTGGCCAAGGCTAAGCCGGTGGCGCTGTACGAGTAGAAAATCTGCATAGGTACTCAAGGAGCCATATCCATCAGATCTACCCATACATACAGATGTTTTAGTTGTGGTTTAATGGTGCGAAGACCATAAGAACAGTACCGAGGGCAATAAGAACAGTAATTCAAGACCAAAACTAAGAAAGTAAAGACAAAATATAAGGAGATTTATAAGTATTTCTATGTTGTGATTACATGAATATAACCCTAAGGAACCAGAGGAGATAACAGACCTAATCTCTCTCTTGCTGCTTAGGCTCAACCCAGAGAGAATCCAACCCTTACAACGTTTTCCAAGCTCGCCTTATATAGGCCGAGATTGGGTGGTTTACAGCTAATAAAGACAAACGACCCAATCGTGGTGGTGTCAGTCCCTGTCGAGTAAGGCGGTGGTGCTCCGAGGTTGATTTCTAGTCTTTGGTCCCTCGACATGGTCTGAATCCTTTCTCTCCGAGTCTCCACTTCGCTTGCTAGGTGACCTTCTTTGGGCTGGCCAAAGATCTCGCTGTCAATCCTCTCGGCATGGTTAGGCTTCCTGGATGCGAGACACGTGTTCCGAGGGGTTTTACCCCCTACAGGCGCCATGAATTTGGCGCCATGCATACTCGAGTTTTATTTTTATTATTATTATTTATTATATATTTTTTTTTTAAAATGCCATATATATGTATATATGCAGGCATATATATGCACCTCCGTGAGGGAGGAGCAAGTTAATGGCGCCACAGGTTGTGGCGCCACGGTTTTGGACGGCTACGGCCTTGGCCTAAGGGCTAAGGCCAATTTGGTGGTGCCATGTGTATAGCGCCACTCTTGCTCATGTGTAAAGATTTTTTTTTTTTTTTTTGTGCTATATATGTACTCTGATAAGCGTGTATGTATAGATACTCATGTTATTAGAGAAATACGAGCAGTAATGACTTACTTGAAATTGTTTGTGTGTTGCAGAGAAAGTGTAATGGTGACCAAGAGTTAGCTTCCAGCCATCATTCCGTCCGCGATACTGCTGCTAGGACTCCCAAGTGTACTGATGTCTTTTCATGTGCTCCTGTTATCAGGAATCCGACCGCATTTGTCAATCGCGGAGACTTCTCTGCCTGTTTCATCCCAAGGCAAGGAGACTTCGATGGTTCCTCGATGGTGGTGCCGAGGGAGACTATTAGATTCTGCATGGAATCTAAGGTGTGCGATGGTGTGCCTGTCGTCTTCAAGGTTCCTCAGTTCCCTGTGTTGCCATGTTGTGCTTGGTACGATTTTATGCTGACTAACAAGAAGGTACAGCCAATTTTGGAACGAGCGGGTGTCTTCTATGTGGTGAAGGCAACTAAGAACTTGAAAATATATAAGGACTCTGGTGCCATCGTTACTTTCCTCCTTCGTTGGTGCAAGGCGAGGAAGACTTTCGTGACGAGTTGGGGTGAGTTTACCATCTCTTTAGAAGCGGTTGCTGCTTTATACCATCTTCGAATGTTAGGAAATCTCCCAGGCAGCTACTCCGCAGCCCATAGTGCGATGATGAGGTTTTGAACAGGAAGATCCAAGAACTGGAGGTAGCCAAAGTTTACTCGAGCAAAAATTACACAGAATGGACTAATCATTGGTATGTGGGTGGCACGAGTCCCAATGGGGGCGTTCCCGAGAGCATTCTTTGTATTGCCGCGTTTCTGGTACTTTGGTTGTCCAAGGACATCTTTGCTGACGCTCCCCTTGGTACCTTGAAACCCCATGTTGTCCCCTTGGTTGTTCTCCTTGCTCACGGTCGGAGTCTGCCTATCGGTAGCTTACTCCTTGATTCTCAGTATGCTCAGTTCGATGCTTTCGTCCGGGACATGTCGGTGCCTGGTGTTAGGAGTGTTGGTACCTATGCGAACCCCTCATTTGTCCAGGCGATCTTGTGGGAGCACTTCAAAGCTCATTGACCCAAGAAGGGGCCTGCTTTGGATAAGGTACTGAAGGAGAGCCCTCGAATCTTGCAATGTATTACCAAGTTGCCTATCGCTTTACCGGAGCTGGGGGACTTGTTGGATGATGAGAGGAATGTCATTCTTCGCCCTTGGTACACTAACTCCTCTCCTGAGATCGTACAACCAATAACTTTCACGGAGGTGCCTGGCGTCGAGCTACAATCGGGACCCCGAGAGTCGAGTGGTCTTACCATTGGGCAAGCTATCTTCATTAACAACAGCACTCCTGGTTATATTCTTGGTTATTTTCGCGGGGAGGAGGTAGTAATGCCTTACAACGTTGATAGAGCGGCGAGAGTGATGGGTTTCGACCAGGATGTTCCCAAGAGATTGCTTCCCGTGCCTTCCGCGGCCGAATTCCGGTCTTCGCTCGATGTATCACTTCACCCTGGCCGTCGTTCTCCTTTTATTTTTCGTCATAGGCCGACGAGGGTGACCCCTGAGTATCACGAGTTTTGGAATGACACTCTTGAAGTTCTTCGTGGTTTCGCCAGTCGTCAAGGGGAAGGCCAGGATACTCCCACTGCTTCTGTCCAGGTACGATAGTTCGATTGTATTATTTCCTTGGTTACTGAGTGTCCTTCTCTTTACCTTTCGTTATTCTTCTGCAGATGAGCTCTACTCCGAGTCCTCAGTCGGACAACATGATTCCAGTTCGAGGTGTCAGAAGGAACCGGCCCATGATGAGGCTTTCCCAGGGGATACGTCTCTCAGGCGGGAACGGATGAGTTTCCTGATGACTACGAGGACACTGATATGACGGTAACGAGTCTTCTACCGAGGCTGCTCTGCTCTCATGCTTACGTTTAGGCAGTTTTTTTTTTTTTTTTTTTGTGTTTTCTTCTTGTAGACGGACCGTCCAGGAGATAACGAGCCAATGGGGTCTTCGAACGCGGGTAACGTGGATCGAGAGATATCTGAGAAGACCAATAACTCTTCGCCTCTTCGTGAGGTTTCAAGTCCTGGAGTGGTGAGTGGCTCGTGTTCTTTGTACTCCCGACTATTTCTTTCTCGCCTCTGATCTGGTAACTCTCGTTTTCACATGGTTACTAACTCCTTCTTTCTGACCATGAAAGGGATCGGCGAGCTTATGCGCGATGAGACGTTGATAACCAAGGGTGTTGATGGTCCTCAAGTAGCTTCTCCCGTTACTGTGGACGTGCCCGTAGACGAAAGCGCAGGTGAAGAAGTCGTAGAGGATGGTGATACTGAGGAGATTGAGAACTCTGACTCCGAGGATGCTATTGACGATGAGATAAGAGCTAAGGAGGCTAGACTGAACGCACTTTACCCGACTCGAGGTGTCGCGTTTCCCCTTTTGAGTAGAGTCAGATCCTACCAGGTGGCCATATGTGGTTTTGTTGTCTCCCGAGAGTACGAGGACATGTATACACGTATCTGGAAGGAGTTTGGGCACATTGTCAGGGAGGATGCAAACCGTGCCGTGGCGGAAGGATTCGTCGGAGTTCTGTTGGAGCGGATTGCCGAGATGCGGGAAAATTCTATGCGTGGGGTCGAACCAGAGACGTTGCAGGATTGGGAAGATGCCATAGCGGCTGCTGAGTCTGAGTCTTTTAATGTTTCTTGGCTCCGGGAGAGGTTTGAGAAGCGGAAGCAAGCTAAGGTTCAGGCTGATGGTATTACAGATGATGTTCTCGCCGCGAAGGAAAGGGAGGTCGCTGAGTTGGAGGCTAGGTTTGTGAAGGAGCGGGATGTGTTTTTCAACATGAGAGACTCTTGTGAAGGGGCTAAGGATATTGTGTTATCTGGTCTTTTCTGAGTATCTTGGTCTTGTTTCTTGACTCATGGTTTAGGAAGTTTTTTTTTTTAATTTGAAAGACAATGAGAGAATGAGTTTCATGTTTTGACTACGTACAATGGTTCTACATTTTTTTTTATAACTAAGGATTAATCACGATATGCTTCAATCCATCTTTTTTTAATTGTTGTGGTATTCTTGCGTCCGTCTTCGAGCGAAACCAACCTGTAGTACCCGTTCAATGTAGACTTAGTGACCATGTAGGGTCATGTGGGTTGCTCCCCTCTTCGTCGGGCGGTCTTCATTACCCATTCCCCAACTTTGCAGTCTCTATTGTTGGATAGTGGGGCCCTAGGATTGTGGAGTTTCCGGTGTAACAGTGATTTCCGGGGACGGCAGGTAGACCTGTTGGTGTCCCCGTCTTCTATGCCTAATTGGCTGAATAGGATACTAAGGGTTTCGCGACCAAGGGAGGGAGTCATCCATTTTCTAAAATATTGAGTAGGGTGCGTGGTCCACTCGTACCTTGTGACAAGAGCTATGTTCATCCTTTGCGGGGATGCAATCCTTGATTCCTTTTCGGAGCCTGGTGAGGCTCCCTCTTCCCCATGTAGAGATATCGTCGCTATGTGGAGATCCTCTAGCCCAGTCGATGCTTCTGGTGGGGTTGTAGTCCCGTTGAGCAGGCTCTGGTTGTTGTTGAACCAAGGGTGGCCGAGGATCATGTCGTATTCTAAATCTCGTGTGATGACATAAAGTTCAGCCTCCGTCCGTACTCCGTTCACTTCTATCTGTAGAGTTATTTGTCCATGGGTTATCACCGTCCTTCCTTCGGGATCCTCCAACGTTGTTGGTGAATAGGCAACGTCATGTAGCGAGCCCCCTGAAGCTTCTAGTGTTGTTGTAGGGATGATATTGATTTTTGCTCCTGGGTCCAACAACGTGTTGGTGAATCTGACGTCGCGTATACATGCGGTAGTGAGTATTCCCCAACCTTGTCTAGCTAATAGTCCCCAGTCGTATCTTACTGAAGACCCGCCTTGGGTTGGCGGGTGTGGGTGTTCTTCCTCTCCAAATGGTAGTCGCCTTCCTGACACCACGTGGTTAAGCGCTGTAAACATATCCCGACGTTGAGGTTTCGAGAAACATAATATTTCGCATAATTGGTGCATTAAGCCCTCCACCCTCTGATTCACGGGTTCCTTGTGATCAATGAGAGCTTGGATGTGTGGAGGACCCTGGTGTAGTCCGTGAGAACGTGCCTTAGTCTTGACAATGCGTTCTTCGGGAATTCGTCTGAAACTGTAACACTGGACCGTGGCGTGGCTGATCCTCCTGTGATAGTGGCAGTATCGAGGGTATTCCATTTCTCCAGCAGTGGGGGCCCTTGATACCTCGGGCATCTCCACGAACTTGTCTCGGATCCAGGAGTCTAGCAGTTATTCCGCCTCTACCGTCGAGATGTCGTTCAGCATGTCAATAAGAATCTCAATGTAGTCCACGAACTTATCAGAATATCTTCTGTGGTCCACGAACTAACAAAACACTTGGCAGATAAATGTTTAAAGGTTTCCAATTGAGATAAATCTAGGGTTTCTTTGTATGCAACCTAAGTAACGGGTTCGTTTACACGGGCACTTGCTAACTTGTAGGCCAAGTAACTAGTTACTTTATTCCTAAGCAACATATCTTATTGAGTGTTATAAATAGAGGGTTAAAGAACGAAAACCACAAGCATCAAGCATACGTGAAATTTCTCTGTGGAATTGATCGTAAACTCTTTGCACTTCGGTGTAAGCTTGTTGTGGTATAGTCATCCTTTATTAGGTAGCACTTCCTCTGTGGGATTTACCTAACGACTATAAAGACTTCTCTTGAGAGTTGGGAAGCACATGTATCCGATAACGTACCTATGTGGTTGTTATCAGATTAACCTGTAACCTTGGTAACCTGATCACGTTCTTGTCTATTCTACGGTCCTTCTCTTCTGCAATAAGGCCATTCAAGAACTGATACCTTACATAAAAGGTTGAAGGAAGCAACGCACGGCTGCACTCGGTGTTGTAAGACCTAGTTAGCTGCAGTTGTATAAGTTTCTTAAGTGATTCTTTTTACAACTGAGGTAGAGACAAGTTGGGTATAGTTTACTCGGTTTACTTATCAGCCCCCACTTGTAAGTAGATTTCCGTATGACCTGGAGCAATCCGAAGGAAGTCACCTTGTGTATGTAAAACTGAAGAGGACAGTTCAAACATACAGTCAATAATTAAAGTTGCAAAGCTGGTATTGTTGACATAAGCCCTTAACATCGGTTAAAGCAACTCCTAGGCCTGTAACAGACGTCAGCTAGGGGAATCAAGTGCGTGACGATCTGTGGGGGATCTAGAGACGTAAGGAGTACGACAGTGGCCAATTCGCTTGGAGGGCTTAAGTTAGTCTCTGTTACATTCCAGATCGAAGTCTTATAGTAGGCTAGTGTTTGTAGACAGATTGTATTGTGTGGTGTTCAATCTGGACGAGGTCCCGAGGTTTTTCTGCAGGTCGTAGTTTCCTCGTTTAAAAAATCTCCGGTGTCTTGTGTGCTTTACTTTCCGTATTATATTCTCTGATTATATAATTAAAGCAAACACAAGAAGTATGTTATTAATAATCGTTTAGTTGGTCCATAATCCATCCAGGGGATTTGCCAAGATTTATCTTGAGTTGGACCGATCACTTGTGATCCCACTCCGGTTATCAGATTTGGATATTGATTTTTGAGATCTTCCATATCTTACCATAAGATTCACGAGCCCAAATGAAAAGTTGGTAGTATTTCGGTACCCCTGCTTTTTCAGAAAGTATAGATGCTGAAGAGAAATATGCAGGAAAAAAATATGCAAGAAAGTAAAGATGAACTAAAAAGAACTCGATGAAACGACAAAAACAACCAAAGATCAACTACTTTCCCTTAATTGCGCAAGGTTAAGTCGAATCCCTTTAGTCGGTGCCAAAATATAGCTGCTAGAAATTTACTAGGCTCAACTACCGCGAGCTATTTATACCCATGTGCACTAGTTGGTATCAAAAGACACTTTCCAATTGAAGCCTAAAGGGGGTCTATGCACAAGGCAAGAACACCACCAAAAAATCGATCTCTTTATTAAGGGAAGAGGTTCCCTATTTATAGAGATCACCGAGGATAGCCCTTCAGTGATCCAAAGCTACTGGACTATAAGCTATTACAACAGACCATGCCGGTTACATTAGGTCTTACTCCGCACAGAGGAGGGCTTAAGACTCTCTGTCCTACGCTTACACGGTTCCTACGTTGGTGACTCCGCTGATGGTGGGCGGTCTTCTGTAGTCTTTCGGTGGCTCTGGGCTCTTAAGGGAGAAATATGAAATATGGCACCCACAAATGACTTTTTGGCAACAATGGTAACAACACTAAATTCGAGAAGACACCTAAGAATCCCGCTACTAAAAAGGCTGCAGACAAAAATGCGCCTTGTTTTAGGTGCGGATTCACCGGACATTTCTTTGAACAATGCAAAGCTATTACCAATGTATTTGCGAGCAAAAAAGTACTGGAAAATCTCGAACAAAAGGCTCATTATACGGAATAAAATGATCCTACCCCTGACGCCAACCTCACTATTTCATATTTCCAAGGCAACAAGAACTTTGTTCCATTTGTGGATGCACTTGACGTTTCATGGGCCTAAACATTTATCTATTGTTTTGATTTCATTAGTACTTTGAAGTATGTTAAAAATCATCTTAGACTACTGTTTTTTTTCTAGTAGATGTTTAAAATGAAGGAATACCAAGTACACCACAAACTTTTTATTATCGTGAACCTATGTGATGATTTACTTCAACGATCTATAAAGACAATATTCAAGTAACAACCTGAGTTGAGATATTTATTCAAGATCTGAATTCTCACAAAGATAAGTCTTTGGAAATCTCTAGAGATTGAATTCACTCAAAGGTTGATAATGTACTTCTTGCAACTATTTTAATTAAAAATAAAGTAATGCAAGACACTAGGAATTTTGTTAACGAGGAACTGCACTCCAGCAGAAAAACCCCGGACCTCGTACAGTTTTGAACACACTGTATTAAGCCGCTCCAAACACTAGTTACAACCGTACCCCTTAGTTAACGTCCTTTATTATAACCAAGAGTTGCTCCACAGTCCTTTGTTAATGAAAAAGGAGGGGTACCGAAATACTACCAACTTTTCGTTTTGGCTCGTGAGTCTTATGGTAAAGAGTTTGGACGATCTCAAAAATCAATATCCAAACCTCTAACTGGAGTAATCTCGACAGTTAGGTAATAACGTACTACTTGGTGCTTTAATTATAAATCAGAGTTATAATGCGAAAAGGGAAAAGCACACAAGACACCAAACGTTTTTTAACGAGGAAACTGCCTTGCAGAAAAACCTCGGGACCTCGTCCAGTTTTGAACACCGCCCAGTACAAACTGACTACAAACGCTAGCCTACTATAAGACTTCGGTCTGGGATGTAGCAGAGACCAACTCAAGCCCTCCAAGCGAATTGGCTACTGTCGCCTTCCTTACGTCTCTGGATCCCCCACAGATCGTCACGCACTTGATTCCCCTAGCTGACGTCCTTTACAGGCCTAGGAGTTGCTTTGACCGATGCCAAAGGCTTTTGTCAGCAATACTGGGTTTTAAACCAAAACTGTTGACTTATGGTGTAACTGTCCTCTATCAGTTTACCATAAATAAGATGACTTCCTTCGGATTGTCAAATCCAGGTCATACGGAAATCTACTTCACAAATCGAGGCTGACACACTTTCTCAGCGATGCTCAATTTGTATCTACCTCAGTTATAGATGAAGAACCACTTAAGGAACTTGTATAACTGGAGCCAACTAGGTCTTACAACACCGAGTGCAGCCGTGCGTTGCTACCTTTCAAAACCTTTACGTAACTTAACTAGTTCTTGAATAGCCGTATATCAGAAGAGACGGACTTTGGAATAGACAAGAAACTAGGATAGGTTACTGAGGTTACAGGTGATTCTGATCAACCGCTGAGGGATCAATCTACCTGTGCTTCCCAACTCTCAAAGGAAGTCTTGATAGTCGTAGGGAGTTCCCAGAGGAGCTGCAACCTATAGAGGATGACTATACCACAACAAGCTTTCACCGAAGTGAAAAGAGTTTACGCTACTTCCCTGAGGACCTTCACGTGTGCTTGATGCTTGCGGTATTTGTCCTTAGACACCTCTATTTATAGCACTCAATAAGATAGGTTGCTTTGGAATTAAGCAATCAATTACTTGTCCCACAAGTTAAGGAAACCCTAAACTTGCCAACCAAGTAATACAGATTAATCTCAATTGAAATTCCTTTTTAGATTTATCTGCCAAGTGTTTTGTTGGCTCTAAAACACTTCAAGATAGGAATCCAACAGACCAGAGATAATCTTATCTTATTGACTCATTGAGGATCGTTAGATGGAACACAAAAGGTATTTATGTTTCACACAAGTCCATCTAAGAGATAAAGGATGTAGGGGCATAATTCGGACGATCCACGTGTCAGCATCCTAGAAGAA
>JAJJMA010114078.1:0-14276 GCA_023529015.1 Papaver nudicaule | reverse complement strand
CTACGAGGATCTTGTACAAAATCGCACAGTGAGATACCCATCTTTTCCGAAATGTGTTATTAGTTTTTCATTTCTGATTTAGTCATGCTTGTTATGTTTGGACTGTACTATGTTCTCACTGGTTCATGATGTTCCTGCAGAAATTGATGGATGTGCTAAGATTTTTGAGGTTGCCCCAGAGGGAATTGAAGAGTCGTCACGTGAAAATCCACAAAGGGTCATTAGCAGATCAAGTAGCAAACTGGGATGATGTCCACAACTTCCTTAAAGGAACACCATATGAAAACTTTATCCATTCAGATTATGCAATGCAGTGACAATTGGCACCCCCATTAACCACTCCAGATGATTGATGTAGATAACGTATTAACATGTTCCTTCCAGTTGTTTGTGATCTAAACAAGAGAGAACCTCTTGTAAAGTTTTGGCGTTGATATACAGGTGCGAGTTTTACCCTTTTTTTTTTTTGCTTCTCAGTCACCAACAACAGCATTATACAATGTAAGGTCATGTTTACTATCAACATTTATGAACAACTGCCTGAATTATAAATGGAAGAGCGAGAATTCGCAGGTGCAAGTCGGACTGAAAATTGTCATTGTTTTACATGTTGAAAACTCTCTGTATAAGAAAAATTTGAAGAGCCAATATTAGATAAATTTCCTTCGTTTTCCTTATAAAAAAAATGTTGTAAAGGTTGAAACAGGTTTTGACAGTATGAGCAGTGGCGGGTGACCTGCACATCTGGGTCACGTGAAATTACTGCTCAGAAAAACCACCCTAACCCTGCCTGTTAATATGGCAATATGTGTGGGTTCAAAACCCCGGTTTGGTTTGGGTCAACAGTATGGTGAAGCCTACTTTGGATTTTGTCAGTGTGACTTGTTTTGCTAATCTTTGATAATATTAGGATGGTAGAACCCACTTTTGTACAATAAATTTACACTCATATGTCATGGCAACTTTGTTACCAAGTATTCATTTTGTCCAATGTAGTACCTCAAGAACTCAGATACTCGAGCAGCAGCCGATGTCGGTGGTACTGCAGCTGAATTAGCTCATTGGAAGATTAAATTTTGCTACAAAGAAGAACGTGACAGTTTAAATTTTCATATTTTCTGTTGGTCATTTGTTAAAAGCTCATATCTTTGAAAATTAGTAGTACTTGTTTTCAGGGTGCCATTGCCGAGGCAGGTGGACTAAAAGCTTTAGTGGATCTTATTTTCAAATGACCCTTGGTGGTGATGGAGTCCTTGTATGTGATTTGCATTCATTCTCGTTGAACATTACAAGAGAAGTATTACACGAATACAATCATACAGGGTGCGGTTTCAAATTATATTGGTTGTTCCACGAAGAAGCAATTAAGAAGCAACGTGCATGAGGTATCTCAATTTGTGAGTGATGTGTTGGTGACATTTTGACTGCTGTTGAGAACTGCAGTTATGGAGTAAGAGGTGAGTGAGTAGCACTGCGTCTTGTATTGCATCTTTTTATTATTCAATGCTGAGGCCATGATCTGAATTCTGGTTACATTGTCTGCTTGAACTCTCTGTAGGTTTAAAGCTTGTGAGAAAGGCTGACTTTCCTGAAAGTGATGTATGGTCTACCTCTAGTGAAACTGGTGACGCTGAGTGTGTTATTTCTGTGGTTGTTAATTCTCTTTGCGCAGAATTTCAATTATTGTGTGATGATCCAGATACCAAGCATATTAATTTTGAGTTGGGATCGTATCAATTTGGCATATGAATTGTGTGGCATTTCTCGTTGAGTTGGGAGAATACCTTTGGTTTCTTTTGTTTACTGTGAGGAGTGGAGCTTCTCACAATAAACACAGTAAACAAAAGGTACTCTCCCAACTCAAAAATTAGATTCTTTGTTTACTGTAAGAACTTCATCTATTTCTGTCCAAGGGGTTTTTATGGAAAAGGTATGCATGTTTTGAAGGAGCTTATTAATAACGGAGTCGTTAAGCGTAATGACCTGTGGATCACATCCAAACTATGGTATATCTGCGAACTCTACCTATTGGTTGGAATTCATTATCTGTACTGCTTAAAATCAGGGTATTATTCTGGGTTGAATTCATGAGCTAGCAATGCTCAAGAACTGCCACACCCTAACATGACAAAAGATTTTGCATTGCTAAATGGTGGAAATTCTTCTGTGGAATATGTTTCTGTATAGGTGTAGTGACCAAGCACCGAAAGATGTCTTAAAGGCGCTAAGCAAAACATTGAATGACCTGCAACTTGATATGAATTGAAGTTATCATATGCATTGAAGTTATGAATTGAAGTTATCATATGCATTGAAGTTATGAATTGAGTTATCATATGCATTGTAACTGTAATACTGGAATACGGAAAATACAGATACAAATCTATAAAACGTATTTCGTATAGATTTTGTAATACATATTTTTTTTTAATTCAAATAATGAATTTATTTATTTTGTATTTTTTTTAATTTTAATTATATATTCCGCAACATTTGTAGACGTTGCCTAAATTATCTAAAACGTTGCTCTAAAGAAAAGGGCAACAGAAGTGGTGACGTGTGGTGACGTCACTTACGTTGCTTAAAACAAAAAGGGCAACGGAAGTGGTGACGTGTGGTGACGTCACTTACGTTGCTAATTAATTAAAGCAACGTTTTTGTAGCAACGTAAGTAACGTTGCCTTAATTAGTTAAAGCAACGTTTTGCAGCAACATAACTTACGTTGCTTTAATTAATTACAGCAACGTTATTAGACGTTACCAAAAATTTGTAACGCCGTTTTCGCAACGCTAATAGACGTTGCTTTAATTCGGTGCAACGTCTATATCTGTTGTAAACCGGTCCCTGTGGCGTAGTGCCTGTTTCTAGCGCCAAACTGTGTGAGTATGAAATCTGCATAAGCACTTCATACCCGACAGCCATCAGATCTATAATAATGCTATAATCGTATACACAATATTTATTCATATATGAGCACGAGGAGAATAAGAACAATACCGAAGATAATCTAAATAAGAGAAGATGTAAAATAAGAACACAACTATCAACTGAATTTCATTCTTAGCTAATACATGGATATGATCCTTTAGAAGTTTAGAGGAGAAACTAACCTAATCTCACTCTCACGACTTAGGTTGTACCAAAAATCCAACCCTTACAATGGTTCTCGAGCTCGCCTTATATAGGCCGAGTCTGAAGTGGTTTACAGCTAATAAGACAAACTACTCAATCGTGGTGGTGTCAGAGCTTGTCGAGTAAGGCGGTTCCTTCGGTGAGTCCTCCGAAGATGGCTTCACATTCTTATCCTTCGATCGTCTATGCGAGTCTTCTTTCATCGGGTTCTTCCTCGAGGTCGCTTTGCAGGTTAATCCGAAGTATGGATGCGACATCTTTGGGTTGGGCCTAGTCCTTCTGATCTTGACACGTGTCCTGAAGGTGTTTTACCCTCCACAAGGTCTTTCACCACCATTTCTTGCATTAAACTGATTATTATTATTGAAACCACCACCATTATAAAATCCTCCACCAGAGTAATATCCATTATTAGGAAATCTACCACCACCTCTTCCATAGTAAAATTGATTCCTTCCTCCTCTGCCTCGAGGTCGCTTTGCAGGTTAATCCGAAGTATGGCTGCGACATCTTTGGGCTGGGCCTAGTCCTTTTGATCTTGACACGTGTCCCGAAGGTGTTTTACCCTCCACAAGGTCTTTCACCACCATTTCTTGCATTAAACTGATTATTATTATTGAAACCACCACCATAATAAGATCCTCCACCAGATAAGAAGCATAACCGTATTATCATCATCTAGCCAGTAAGTATAAAGAGGATTTACCGTCTGAGCGGTTCTTGCTGCCATTGATGCATACTAATCTGGACAAGGAATTCCTCCTGTAACATGTCCAAGAGCTTGAAATTTCTTGAGAACTTGAGTAATTAAATTCTTCCATGTGTGATAATTATCTTCTTGAAGTTTTAGAGGAACAAGATTAGGTAAAGTATGAAGAGCAATGCTCGAAATTAAAGATGGATTAGCTACAGTTGCCATTAAAGATCAAGAAAATCAAGAAAATCAAGAAAATCAAGAAAAGATTTTGCTTCAGATCTAGATATGAGCGGAAGTAGAAGGATCGAGAAGGTTCAGAAACCCTAAAAGAAATCGGATACCATAGTAGGAAAACATCAAGAGATTCTCATTACTGAAGAACAATCCAAAACAGGATTATATACAGACCAAGAACAGGTTACCGGTTAGCAACGGTCAACCTGTAAACCGACTAATGAAATAATGACAGATGTCCAAAGACACCGGTTATAGTCTCAACTAACAAACGGTGTAACACAAGTGTAAGAAAATAACAAAAGAAAACTTTATACTCTTTACGCTCTCTCTCTCTGTTCTACTAGAAACAAGTACAATTTCTAATATCTTCTTACTGTGCACGCTATTTACTGCATTTTTGTAGCGTTGCAAGTAACCTCATCACCTACATTATCAACAGTAGTTGAAATACAAACGGATAAACATGTCATAGAATTCGATGAAATTGGAAGACTACTGTACTGACATATTGAAAGAGTGTTGTACGAGAAATTGACTTTTAACTAGTTTTCGTTTGGGTCCATATAAAAGGAACCGTGATTTTCGGCCTACACAAATCTTTTTCGGCCTTTTACTAGGTGACAAAATAGCATGAAAAAACCTAGTTACCCTGAACCCTTTAATTACTAATCTGCCACTCACCCTAATAAAAACCTAAAAACCTAAACCGCAACCTTCATTTTCCTTCTTCTTTCTTCTTCTTCCTCCTCCTCTTCTTCTCTGCTTCTTCCAGCAACAGGAAAATCTCCTTCTTCTTCTTCTTCTTCTTCTTCTTTATTTTTCTCAGCAACAGCAGCAACAACAACCGCAACAACAACAATAAACAGCAACAACAACCGCAGCAATACCAACAGTTTGTCGTGGTTGATGTGGTGTTACTCGATTTGATCTAATTTGATCTAGGGGTTTGATTTGAAATTGAAGTTAGGTTTCTCGATTTGAAACGCATGTGGGTTTGGGTAAAGAGGTGGTGGCTGTAGTTTGGGTAGTTTGAAGAATAAATCAGCAAAAACAAGATCAAATTTGTGGTCATGTTTGAAGTTGTGAAGAGTATTATTAGATTTTTGTTAATTGAATTAATTGAAATTAGTTGATTGTGTGCGAGATTTTATTGAGATTCTAGGTTATTGATTTTCATTTTTGATTTAAAATTTCTGAATTGAAATCGAAATTGAATGCTTGATTGCTTTGATTTGATGAAATTGAAATCGAAATTGAAAGTACGGTTTGTTTTATTTGGTGAAATGTATTGTTGCTTGGGGTTTTGATTTGATTTTGGTATGGAATTTTTGTTGTTGTGATTACGGTGTTGGGGTGGTTGAGGTTGTGGTGGTGCTGTGTTGGTGGTGGTGACAGTTAGGCTAAAATCTGTGTACAGGAATGGGGTTTTCTGCTGGTGGCGTTGAATCATTAAAGGGGTCAAGGTTAGTTTCAGAGGATGATGACAAGAGTATGGTGGTTTGATTGTGTTTTAGGATGGGACTGTGTTGCTGATGTTGTGTGCTAGGCGTTGGTCATGGCCTGAAGATGGATTGGTTATGGGTTCAGTAGTCTGAGTTGTTCACAACGGTTCAGGTCTGACTGAAAGAGCGCAGGGACTCCAGGATAAGTTGGTATATGAACATTCTGAAGTTAGATAATGAATATTATGCCACTGGATTTTGTTCTGATGTCCTGCAGATGAATTGATTGCCAATGCTGCCTACATTGGTACCTCTGAAAGCTTCTACCAAGCATCAAAAGCTATAACTTACCTTCTCCCTTTGCGGAGACTTGTTGTAATTGATGTCTTATTTTTGTTGTGTTGATAATTTTAAGACAGTGTTGGAATGTCCGGTATTTTTTTTGCCAAGTTTGTGTTGTGCTATACAATGAAATTCATTAGTTTCGGCTTGCTATTTTAACCACACGAATGAGCCGAAACAGGTTCGGCTCAAATGAAAAAAAATGAATGTGCCGAAACTAGAGAATTTTGAATTTCTCCAAGCCGAAACTGTTTCGGCTTAAGATGTAAACATATCTTTGAGCCGAAACCGTCTCTGTGGTTTCCATAAATTGTTAACCTAGTTTCGGCTCAGATATTCAAATTATGATATGGGCCGAACTGTTTTCGGCTCATTGGCGTTTTTTTCTCGAATGAGCCAAAATTGTTTCGGCCCAGACGATAGAATATTTCTCTAGGCCGAAACTAGCAACATAGCTGCCATTTTCAAATAGTATTTTCGGCCCAGAGAAACATATTATCGTGTAGGCCGAAAATGCTTCTGTGTAGCTCAAGATTTTTCCCCTTCTTCTCCCCCCAAAACCCAAGAAATTTCTCACCCAAAAACAAAAAAATCTACAAGCCGAAATCATTAACACTAATCATTATCATTAACACTAATTATAAAAATTAGGGTTAATCAGTCCAAGGGTAGATTAGCATTTTTGAAAAAAATAATGACCAAAATGTCCCCGTTTTGTCCTGTAGTAAAAGGCCGAAAAAGAATTTCAAAGGCCGAAAATCACGGTTCTATAAAAGTTAGCATCCAAAGTGTAAGATATGGGCAGTTGAACAATATCAATGTACAATTGATAGAAAATTGACTAAAATATGAGTGATGAGGGTTTGCAGCCAAATAGACCAAGTTTTTGCAGCTGGAGTAAGGTACCACGTGATCTTTGCTAGTCTAAGAAGACCTTTTGAATTTTGATGACCAACAAAATGCCAGCTGCGATATTGTTTCAGGGAAAGCCGGAAAGCCCAGCACCATCGTTAAATGGCCTAGCAAATGGAGTAAGCAATAGGACACCCGCACTAGAGAGAGCAGAAATATATACAGGACTGACTGAATGAATGACCGTTGTTAACAGGTCACCAACCGACTAGTACTGAACTGACAGGTGTACTAAGACAACAATAGACAGAGTGTCACAGCTCACAGACAGAGGTGTAACAAGAGTGTAAAAGAAATCTAAGAGACACATTCTCTACTAGTTTCTTCAGGTACATGTAACCTCTACTGGGTAAGAAACCCGGAACCAATTAGTCCATGGTCCTTTCATAGAAATGGTTTAACCGGAGGTCCATAAAATGTCCAATTACTTAATTACCCTTAAATGTTATACGTGCGTTAATAACGAAGGAAAATAAAAACTTTCTCTCTCCAGTAAACTGTAAACCTAAATCCCTCGTGTCGGTGGTGGTGACCAACAATTACCAAATTCGATATACGTATGTGCTGGATCTATGGTGATTTGATTTTATGATTGGTTTGGTAAAAGGACTTTATGTATGCGGAGGTATTCGATGGAGGAGGAGGAGAAGAAGAAGAAGAAGAAGAAGAAGAAGAAGAAGAAGAAGAAGAGGAAGAAGATATAGACAAATCTCTATCATTTTTGATCTATACTAGATTGGACATCCACGTCAGATAGCAGGGTAGGGGTGCTCTTATGGTGTGGAGAGATTGGACGTCAAGTCGCTGAACCATTCAGCGCTGAGCGCTGAACCATTCAACGTTACTTAAAAACGCTGAATGATTCAGCGCTTGACCGTCAACACCAAGTCAAAGCGCTGAACCGTTCAGCGCTGAAGAATTCTGCTACAAAATCGACAGGAGAACCATTTTCCCCCATTTCTCTTTTCTCATTCTCTTCTTCTTCACCCAAACCCTATAACACATACTCAAGATCTCCGGTTGTAGATTATTTTTCGTTGATTCCCTCCGTGAGTTTGTTCTACATTCAAATTTCAATGTAATTATTCCTTTGGGGAATACTCATTCGTAATTTTCTCCTAAAAAGTGTAGCGAACACATTACTCGAATGAGCGGATTTAAATTTTAATGTAATCCTTTAAGTTATTAATGAAAATTTATCTTTTAATTTACATATGGTGCAACTTGTATTTGTTTTCTGATTTTTTTGGTATGAAATTTGTTCATTTTTGCATAACCGGTGTTTGTAGATTGGTGGTGTAACGTGAGTGTGAGAAAACAGAGTTAGAAACACAATATATTGCTGAAGGTGTCAACTGGGTGTATGAAAAAAAAGGTCAAACTCGGAAAAGTTATTTAGCGTTGAACCATTCAGCGCTGAGCGCTGAACCGTTCAGCGTTTTATCACTTTTTCAGCGCTGAACCGTTCAGCGCATCAATCTAGCTACTACTTGAGCTACTAGCATCTGCTAGGAGAAAGAAGTAGTACTACTAGAATACACCACACTTTTGGTGGAAGTAGTAGCCAAACTTGACACCATAAGACTAAGCCTTAGGAGGTATTATTGTAATAAAGTAATGGGTGGTGGAGTATCTTATCATCAACTTATCCTCTTCCTCCTTCATGGAGACGATGGAGTCTTGATGTTATTGCATTGTCATGTTATTTTATCAATTTATTTAGCTGTTGAATTGATTATGGAAGTTTTTTAGGTTAAATGTGAATGTTTGGTTGGTACTGATGATATCAATAGATTGTATGCAGGGTTTTAAATTGTGTAGTCAAGTTCAATGTTGGTACATGTTGGTTGTAATTTTTGTGTTGAATTTGTGTAAACAACACGTATATCAATGGTAGTAATACAACTAGATTTGCATTTTTTTTCTCCTTCTGAAATGTTGTTGTGGCTTCTTTATGAATGTTCTTTCTTAACTTAATACTATCGACTAATAACCTGCATATGCCTTGTATGTGAGCAGAAATAAGCTTAGAATTGTCATTTTGTTGTAGTGTGTTGTTCAAAATTATTGGACATTAGTTTGAAGTTGCGGTACATATTCGATTTTACTATAAACTTTGCAGTACATATTTGGCTGTACTGGGAATCTCGATGATTATTGACATTTTTAAGTGTCAGTCTTCCGGTACATTTGTACTGAGAAACTGGATGGTTTTCAACGTATCAACTACCGGTACATATTGTCTGTACTAATGAAAATTGCAGTACATATTTAACTGTACTGGTAACTGAGTGCTTTTCGAGACTGTTAACTACGAGTACATATTTGGTTGTAGTGATAAAAATTGTAGTACATATTTAACTGTACTGACAGAAACTGAGTGCTTTTCGAGACTGTTAATTGCGAGTACATATCTGGCTGTAGTGATAAAAGTTGCAGTACATGTTTAACTGTACTGGTAGAAACTGAGTGCTTTTGGAGACTGTTAAATTCGAGTACATATTTGGCTGTAGTGATTAAAATTTCAGTACATATTTAACTGTACTGACAGAAACTGGGTGCTTTTTGACAATACCAAAGTGCCGGTACATATCTAACTGTACAGATAAAAACTTACATATCTTGTTGAACTGTGTATGCAATAAAAAATCCAAGTTAATGAGAGACGTGCTAGGAAAATGATACAAAGCAAAAGGTAAATATGGCGGTACTTGGCATGTAATTGTGTAAAATAAATTCCTATTCATTTCTAATAACTCGTTCTCTTCTTGGTAGAATCTTGTCAAACAACTAACAAATATATCTATTTCCCCTTAAAGTTACATTCGAAACCCTACAAACAGACATACATGAACTTCTACTATGTCTGATATGGACTCATGTGGTTCTCCAACATCCTCTTCCAAATTTCTCAAGGTGGAATTGTCATTGTCAGTGGCACCTGGTATACAGTCTTCTCCGTTTTGCTCAAGAAGGAACTGACGTTGTCGGTAGCAGCAGGTACAACCTCCACCAATTTTCTCAAGGTGGAATTGCCATTGTCACATGATACAACCTCTCCAATTTGCATAATGTGGAATTACCAATTATGAAAAAACTCATCTCGTTTATAATGCATACTGTATAGAAAATGCTATCAAAGGTAGTTAATATAGGTTTCACCTATTTACCACCCACACTCTCACTCTTTCCCACCCCACCTCACAATTGAAAAAAATATTCACTTTTCAATTCTACTTTCTTCTATTTACCACCTACAAAAGTAAATAGGGTTTGACTTAGACTAGTATTTGTCTTCTTCTTCTAACTCTCTACTTTCATTAAAAAACCATTAAAAAACTATTAAAATTGAAAACCAGATTATGTTTATTCAATTATAGTATACCAACTGAATTGCATTATGTAGTTTTCGTTTTCGGATATACACAAACATTTATGGGGTATGCGCGTAACTTGGAATGCATTTGTATACTCAAGTGATGCATAATCCCAATGCATCTTATAGCCCATAGGTTATTTTCCCATGGATTAGTGTTCGTGGTTCTTAACCAATTCCGTAGGATGAGTGTTAAAGGGCTTCTAGACTCATCGCCAGTCTCATAGTTGGCTAATGTAGGATGGCATTGGGTACATAACAGATGAATTATGTTCGTCTGAATGAATTAGGTGTCTTTATCTTTTTTTTTTTCTCTTAAGTTAAATCTTGTTGGCGTTTTTATCTTTTAGATACAAGACTGGCCAGCGATTTGGACGTCACATTGATGAAAGTGTTGAACTAGGTGATGGACGAAGAACGTATTATACATTGCTAATATATCTAAGTGGTGGGTCGGGGGTCTCAGAACAAAAAAAAAAACAGAGACGAGCAGCCAAATAGATTCTTCAGTTAAGTCAATTCAGCTCTTCTATTTTTCTGTTACTCGGGTTTGTGGAAGAAGATGGGTTTTTCTTAGGTCAAAGTTTTTAAGGTTTAGGTGGGGCGGAATTATTACTGGGTGTGGATAGTAAAGTCAATAAAGGTGGGAAATAGGGGTTTTACAAATTTTTGTAGGTGGTAATTAGGAAAACATGGGTGGGATTTTAGGTAGGTGGGAAAGAGTGAAAGTGTGGGTAGTAAATAGGTGAAACCTTAATATATTACACGTAATACCACTACTAACACCAACAGAAAAATCCAACAGCACTACCGCCAACGCCAACAAAACCACTAATCCACTAGCACCAGCACACTGGCAAACCAGTCGACCAAGCACATAATTGACGGTGCTGCTTAAAAAGAAACAACAACATATATTTGACCGTACTGCTAGAAATGCAATACAAATTTGACTCTAATGGTAGAAACTGCAGTACGTATTTGACAGTACTGGTAGAAACTGCGGTACGTATTTGAGAACTTGACTTCGGCAGACGACAAGGTGGAACAAGAAAATCTAGTACACATTAACGCTCGGTACATCAAAGTTGTTCTTAATCCATTCATTTACATCACCCTAGAAAAAAAACAATCAAATTGAATGAATCAAAGAGAGCCAGAAAGCACACCATATCAGAAGCAAAATCCCCAATCCAATACCTATATATAACTACATAAATCCTCATTTCCAATCGAATTACTCAAATTCAATAACAAAACTACATTAAATTCGTCAATTCTAACGTAAATCTATAAATTCGATCATGTGAAGAACATACGTTACTTTTGTGACTTTTTTAGGATATTTTAGTTCATCAAAATGATAATAATTGTTCGTTTGCTTAATATATCTCTTAGACAACTAATTTATTTTCAATTTTTAGACTTAATTGAAAATAAATGAAAAAATTAGGTTTTCGTAAACCGTAAATTAGATATTTCAGAAAATTTTAAATTAGGTTTTTATATCAAGATAAAAAGAATAAGAAGAAGACTTACCTACCAGCAGTTCATTCTCGGGTCTCAATTAGCGAATCTATAAGATCAGAAAAAAAAAAAAAAAAAAAAAAACCTCCATTAATCTCCATCCGCCTTTGGAGTTTTGTTTTTTAAAATTGAAACTAGAAAATGAAAATGAGCAAATTTGGCTATAGAGCACGAGGGTATTTTAGCCATTTTTAAAATATAGTATACTTGTCTCACATGTGCTCACATGTGCGTAAACCGGGATTCTTCCTAAAACTAAAGTTTTTGGACCAGCGATTAAACAAAAGTTCCGACTGTCCCTCCGGTTAATCAAAGACTAATATATAGGACCTCCTAGTAGATTCTACTAAGTAAAAACCTGTCTGTAGCTTGTCAAGTAATTGAGAGATGCTATTACTACCTACTCAAAGAAACATGTCTTGAAAGGATGGAAGAAACATGGAATACATGAGAATGAAGTAGATTTCTGCCTGAGTTTAATTTTACATATACAGGCTTTCAAATGTAAATATCAGCAACATATATTAGACTAGACTAAGATGACATATAAATTCGTCTACCCCCTTTACAACATCTCCTCACCTGACAAGCAACCTGCATTTCTTTAGGAATAATCTTCTATTCAGGGTCCAACAGCATCCTCTCATATGAGGGGTCTTTCCACGGCATAAATGCTCCTTCATGGGCCACATTCTGCATAGACACAGATGACATACATTAGATGTGATATCACATTTGTACAAAGGAGATATACAATTGCTTCATAGGACACACTACGAGGTTCTCCATTTCACTCCTGCCCTTAAAACATGTTATTGTTTTCTTTCCAGACTCTTCGCGCGAACGCATCGAATATAATTCGTCAACATAGACCTTGATGAAGCACTCGTTCACAATGGAAAATTGGTAGCAAGTCTAAATAATCACTGAAACGGTGTGGTGTGAGTCTCTCAATATCTAAATTGATCGTACAAGAACCTAACTACTGTAACATTGCCACAATGACTATTCTAAGAAACTTTTGTTGAATACAAAAGGCTTAAGAACTCGGACAGGAATAGAGCTGCAGGTAATAGGCAATATGTACAAGTAAAAGTATTCAGATGTATGGCACCTCACTAAGTAAAGACATCAATCGGGAATTAACCTCATTATAGAAGAATAAGCAACGGAGAAGCAACAATGCTTTACACCCATCACGACGTGCTATAGCGCGATCAACCATTTCCGCGAGAGCTGCCAAATTAATACCAAAAGATTTAGTTCTAAGCAAAAAGGAAATTCCAAAAATTTACTTTAGTCTGAAATACACAACATTGAATATAAATGATAGAAACATAAGCGAATCAAGTGGAACAAATAGCAAAGGTATATTGGCTTCTGATCAGGTAGCATCATAGACATGAAAAAAATATGATATTTCTTCAAAGTAAAAGAATGCATGCTAAGAATGATCATCTAAGCACTGAACATATTTGCAATTATTCGTCACCGCAATTTTCAAAAAGGGAAGTATAAAAAAAGGCAAACTATAAAGGAATGTACAACATGGATGCTAAATAATCCAATAAATTCTGACAAGTGACATGGTCAATTACTAGGGCGTAACGTAGATCTGTAATGACTGAAGGATATGCGAAACCTTTCTTACCAGGGTGGAGATCCAAATAAGAACGGCTTCTTTTCTCAGTGGCATGATCACTAACTCGTTCCAACTCGTTACGACGGGATGCTAATTCCCACTTATCAGCAAACTCCTTGGCATCATATGGCATGTTTATACATTTCTGAAGCTTCATTTTATACTCCGAACGAGAGCAATCAGTACCTAGACCATCTTCATCCGTCTTAAAGTTTGTAAGCAATTACAGAGAAAAATAGCATGGTTAGTAGACTAAACAAAAACCAAAAGGGAAATTCAAAATTGACAGTGGCACATCAATCTTTTGCTCAACTATCGATACACATAACTCTTACCTGGGAATCACATGATTTTTGACGTGGTTTTTCCGCCGGGTCTTCGCAGTAGCGCAGACCATCTTTCACAGAATTTCCAAGATCAGATGTGGAATCCTTGTTGTTTTCTTCTAATTGAAGACCGTCACTACAAGGGAGACAATCTTTTGGAAACTTCTCAGGAACAGATGGAGTAAGCTTGCCGTGTTCTCCAACTGGCGGAACAACATTGGCTGTTATAAAAATCAAGGATCCGCCGACTACTCCAATAGTTCCAAGAAACTTACAGTAACTCTCGTCAGCAATAGGTATCAATTTCAGCTTGCATTCATCAAGCAATGGATGAAAACCATTGACTGGAATAGACTTCCCCTTGGAGCAACTAGGAGGTAATGATGGCTCTTCAGACTTTACGGAAACGAATTCACCCTTCTCACTCACCATCTTTGGGATGGAAGATTTCCCATCTTCGTTCAATTTTTGGCAAAGTATCTTGTACTCAGGATCTACCTCATCCCCCAAATCAATTTCAACACCAGAATCACCATCCATGTTCACATCCACTTGAATATCCTCAGATTCTTCGGCATTCTCCTCATTGTTATCATCAGGATTAAGCTCAGTCCCTGCACCAATCCCATTACCATCCATGTC
>JAJJMA010114075.1:0-12372 GCA_023529015.1 Papaver nudicaule | reverse complement strand
TAATGCCAAGACTAATGGCTAGCCTTCCAGTAGCAATCCTAAGGCTTAGTCTTATGGTGTCCAATCTAGTATACTAGATTGGACATCCACGTCAGCTAGTAGGTAGGAGACATTCTTATGAGTTGGAAGGATTGGATTTCAAGACGCTGAACCATTCAGCGCTGAGCGCTGAACTATTCAACGCTGAGAAATCTCAGCCATTAGATCATAGTATGACAATTAATTCAACGGATAAGAATGTAGAGCTGAACCATTCATCGTTTTTTCACTTTTTCAGCGCTGAATGGTTCAGCGTTTCCTCACTTTTTCAGTACTACTAGAATACACCACGCTTTTGGTGGAAGTAGTAGCCAATCTTGACACCATAAGACTAAGCCTAAATAAAGTTGCAAGACAACAACTTTTTGTTTAGATTTCTCTTTCTTAGTAGATCAGATTAGTTAATTCCCTGTGAGAACTTGTTCTTACTTTTGCCTAAGGAATATAAACTATATCTAGAAGTAGTTTGCCTTTTCATGTTTTTTAGAGTTTTTCAAGCATGTACTACTTTACTTCATTAATAAAAGTTCTTTTAGATGATTATTAATGATGTTTGCAATACTTGATTTGTCTACCTCAATCTTATTGCAACACATAGCCTTTTCCATTGCCTCGGTAGTGATGCAAAGTTATGTCTATTTACAAAAGTTATGTTTTTTCTCACGATCAAGAAACTTTTGATTGTATGATTTTTAGGGTTTTCCTAAACTCGGAATCATATACTCTCTTCCAAAAATTGTCTAAGGAAAAGAGATTATTAACAAAGCAAAACTGGATAACATTAAATTGTTTTTGTCCATGTTAGACTTTGTAAGTTGTTCTTTATTGAATAACACCACATGGGGGAGAGTTCTTACTTGAACTTGCGCTTAATAAAAAATCTTTTTGGGGAGCGTGGTTGTGGAATATTAGGAGAAAAGTGTATCTATATTTCTCCAAAAGATGAGAACTCAGGAATCTTCGTCGGATTTCCTAGTTATACCATCTTAAACTTGGTATGTGAGTACTTAGCTTAACCTATCCTCATAGGTTTATGAAACCCTAGTCTCGAACTACATTGTCATATTTTTGTGACAAATAGGGAGAGAATACATATGGTTCTTGTTCTTGTGGTGCATAACCATAGGGGGAGAACGTCATGTGCTTACTTGTTGTGCTTTTCCAAAGTATCAAGTAAGGGGGAGTAATTAAAGCTGAGAAGAAGCTTCATATCAGGAATGAGTAGAATCACTTTAAAAGTTTTGATACACAGACTTTAAAGTTTGCTCAGATTCTTACTCTTAAGCACAAACAACATGTGGGATTAGCATATTAACCCATGTAAGCTTGAGCGTACCTTTGTGGTTGTTTGAGCTGGATATGTTGTAGCTGCTGTCTACGGATTCATCAACAAGAGTTCAATGAACACATAAAGACTCAAGGGAGAAGTTGAAGAATTCAAGAAATCAAGATACATCTGGTTAGTACTTAATTGTATATCTTTTGAATCCATATGTAAATTGGTTTTGTCAATAAAATTGACAAAGGGGGAGATTGTTAGGGCATTGTCCGGTCAAACCCACTAGCGTTGGTATGTCAAGCTGGTTGTCAGTTTTAGGTGTCAAAACACAATTCTTGATTTAGCCTACTAGAGTTTAGATTTCGGAATTGGGATATAGACTAAGTAGTAAGGACCTTGAAGACAAAGACTGTGGAGACAAAGAAGACATCAATTATTCTTCATCGACAAAAGGTTAGTAGGAGTTATGACTTTTATGGAAATTCTTCTATTCCACTTTCTCTATCTTTCGATATAGTCGGCTACTTTAGTAGTAATATGAATAGCGATTGAGATCGTGTTCTTGTCTACATGACCATGAGTTATGTTGGTATTTGTTCCCGCAAATACTAAGCTTACAAGAATGCATGAGATAGATTCGATACCATTTGTCCATTGCAATGGTTTGCTTGCAAATCACTTGTTGGATATGGGTGAATCTAAAGGAGTACTCTTGATCAAGAGTCCAGTGGATTACATTTGAGGACGTCTAACACGTCTAAGTACTGGTTAAGCCCAGAACTTCCAGCGGGTCCAGTTAAACCCTAATCTGAATGGCGGACGGTTCCCGAACCGTACGTGAACAGAAACTCGGAAATTCTCCTGAGTTCCAAAGTGTCATTTTGTACGCGTACCTAACGTGAACCCAAAATCGATACTTTTGGCTGTGATTCAGATGGACGGTTTGCGAACCGTCCCAGGTGAATATTCTTTGGGATTTCACTCGAGTTAAACTCTGAACTCCTTTATCTCTTAGTTGGACTTGGATTATCACGAAAATATATTATGTGGTCCATCTAATGGTTCTCAATGTGTCAATAAGATAAAGATTATCTCTGGTCTGTTGGATATCAATCTTGAAGTGTTTATGAGCTAATAAAACACTTGGCAGATAAATGATAAATGATTTCCAATTGAGATAAATCTCTTTTACTTGGTTTGCAAGTTTAGGGTTTCCAAAACTTGTGGGACAAGTAATTAGTTAATTTATTCCAAAGTAACCTATCTTATTGAGTGCTATAAATAGAGGTGTCTAAGGACGAATACTGCAAGCATCAAGCATACGTGAAGATTCCTTAGGGAAGAGATAGTAAAACTATTTTCACTTCGGTGAATGCTTGTTGTGGTATAATCATCCTCTGTTAGGTAGCATTTCCTCTTGGGATTTTACCTACGACTATAAAGACTTCTCTTGAGAGTTTGGAAGCACAGGTAGGAGATTGAGACCTTAGTGGTTGAAATCGGAGTAACCTGTAACCTTGGTAACCTGATCACGTTCTTGTCTATTATACGGTCCTTCTCTTCTGATATAAGGCCATTCAAGAACTGATACGTTACACACAGGGTTTTGAAAGGAAGCAACGCATGGATGCACTCGGTGTTGTAAGACCTAGTTAGCTCCAGTTGTATAAGTTTCTTAAGTGATTCTTCTTTTACAACTGAGGTAGAGACAAGTTGGGCATAGTTTACTCGGTTTACTTGTCAGCCCCCGCTTGTAAGTAGATTTCCGTATGACCTGGAGCAATCCGAAGGAAGTCACTTTGTGTATGTCAAACTGATAGAGGACAGTTCAAACATACAGTTGATAATTTAGATTGCAAAGCCGGAATTGTTGACACAAGCCTTTAACAGCGGTTAAAGCAACTCCTAGGCCTGTAAAGGACGTCAGCTAGGGGAATCAAGTGCGTGACGATCTGTGGGGGATCTAGAGACGTAAGGAGTGCGACAGTAGCCAGTTTGCTTGGAGGGTGGAATTGGTCTCTGCTACATCCCAAACCGAAGTCTTATAGTAGGCTAGTGTTTGTAGATAGTTTGTACTGTGCGGTGTTCAATCTGGACGAGGTCCCGAGGTTTTTCTACAGGTCGTAGTTTCCTCGTTAAAAAAATCTCTGGTGTCTTGTGTGCTTTACTTTCCGCATCATATTCTCTGATTATATAATTAAAGCAAACACAAGAAGTACGTTATTAATAAACCTGATCGTTGTCCTCAATCCATCCATTGGATTTACCAAGACCCTGTCTTGCGTTGGATTGATCCTTGCGATCCAAACTCAGGTTAACGGATCTGGATATTGATTTTTGAGATCGTCCAGATATGACCATAAGTCTCACGAGCCCAAACGAAAAGTTGGTTGTATTTCGGTACCCCTGCTTTTTCACGCATCGATGAACATTTTGAGCCCATTCGAAGAACCATAAAACAAAAAAAATAAATAAATAATAATAACTGCAACATGTGACCTGACTAATCTCCATTATATTCCTTTCACCACGTCCAAGAACTATTATAACATCCAGCTCGTTAGTTGATCTAACTGTCATTAAGCAGCTCTGATTTTCCTGTGACACCATCAGATGTTAATTTGTATTGACTTGAATCAAATAATGACTTCATGCTAAAAAAGAAGAAGCAGAGAACACTATTATGATTGAATGTTAATAAACCGCGACTATCTACTTGCTTTAACTTTTGAAGAAGTCTATCTACCTACTAAAGAACATAAAGATAGGGTCCTAACCTGCACGGACGAAGCCCAACAGATTGCAAGTTTGTCTCTTTAACAACTCGGACATATCGACTTTAGATACAGAAATGTAGCAATAATTATAAGGGAACATATGCGAGCTATTCATGAGATATTTAACAGAAAATGCAATATAACGAAAATTAACGATTTGTTCGAGGTCTTATTCACAAAAATTATGATAGGCACGGAAAATTGGTTTTAATTACTGCCAACCTATAGCTCTAAATTAGAATAATGAATCACCAACACGCCTTTTACCCGAATAGCATAAACCGGAGTCTATAGTATGGTGTATATAGTTTTGCAAACAGTAATGCAACTTACCAAGAAAAATCAAAACCAAAGCCCAACCAAATGCTACCGCGAGTACTTGCAGAGGCTGCAAAAGAAATCAAACAGAATGCTTAGAAAATTTAGGGAAAGATAAAAAGCTAATAAGGCAGCAAATGAGAATATTTGGTCAAATTAAAAGTGCACTGCAAATAAGAATACAATTCATAAAAAATCAGCATGATGACTCAAACACGTATGATATGATGATAAAAATAAAAGACACCATCTGAGCTCATATTCATATTGCCACAAATTCATGTACTTAACATTCTCGATTACAACTGATTCTGAAGTTTAAGCCAATATACAATCAACTTAGCAGTAGTTCACTAATCCTACTTCCTTTTCTCCTTAATGAAATAAGCTTGGTTATAGTTGTCTTAATTGTACCACATTTGGACACCATGATGTGAATGGGTACCATTAATACCCTGATTGATATCCAGGACATGTTCGCAAAAAATTCTATTATACCATATCAACTTCGAGTAGTGACTAAGAACTTTTTAAAAAGAATGAGATGGAAAAAAAAAAGAGTGAGAACACAAAAGTTCCATACATTAAGTTTGCCAGTCAATAGTCCAGGGACATTTCAGAGAAGTAGCGTAAAAACAATGACCATTCCAACTGCACCATCTGACACTGGCTATGAAACAAAGGCACAAAAAATACATATTTGAACGACGCAGAAAAAACTATAACCATTCTGCAACGATAAATTCCTTCTACACCTGACATCTCATACCATCATAATGGTGCTCATTTCTAATGGCTGCAATATGATATGCAGTTGCAACTTCTTCCTTTGTTATTTGAATATTAAAAGACCATTAGAAAACTCAACATTCTTTTTCTATTTCGAAATTAAAAAAAAACGTCTTATAATAGTGTAGATGGTGAAAAATGAGAGAGGAACAAGATTGTCAAAACACTCTCGAAACCATGCCTTATTAAAGGCAATCGCCTATTCAGGCTCATAGCTCAGAGTGCAACCCATTCCATGAGCTCGACAAACTCTCTATGAGCTTTCTCTTATAACTCCGGTAGGGAGGGTAATATCATAGTGCAGTACTAATAACCTCACCAACATATTAAACCCATTGATCTGCTTCATGTCGACACCCATCTCGATATCAGAACCAGGTCGCTTAATGGTATACGGTGAAGAGTTAACAGAGACGTATCCTCATGGATTTCCTCTTAATACGACTCAACATACGAGTCTTGATGCAAACCTCAAGAATATTGAAGCTCCAGGCAGGTCCAGAGCTCTCTGAGAGGCATACATCGGCCTAAACAGGCTTAAGCAGATCTAATCCCAAGTTCAGGATGGTCTAGCCTAACATGGATAAACACGCCATGACTTCAAGTGTGTTGTAGCATAAGCACACACACCACAACTAAGACACAGGTTGCCCCAAAGTCGACCCTGGCCAGATGCCAAAGTCATAACGCCACATAGCATGGCACTCTGAACCATGGACCACCATGGATTTACGAGAAATTGGTGCAAAGACGCCACAAACCTACTTGGCCTTGGCCAAAAGCAAAGGCCACGCCACAAGACACGGCCACAAACAAACTGGCATTGGCCAGAAGCCAAGGCCATGGCGCCATAACTCATGGCGCCATGGAACAAGCACAAAACGCCTTAGAAACTTGGCCCTGGCCAAAGGCCAAGGCCGTAGCGCCATGAACTATGGCGCCACTACCATAAACCTAGCGCAAGGCGCTTCAAGAACTTGGCCCTGGCCAAAGGCCAAGCACATGGCCCCAAGAGCCATGGCGCCATAGAACTAGCGCAAAGCGCTTTAAGCTTAGCCTTGGCCAAGAGCCAAGGCTATATCCCCTTGGGCTATGGCGCTACGCAGTCCTATGCACTTGCGCCCCATAGGCACTACGATCATATTTGGTCACACCAGTTAGTCATACGACTCTACTTTACTCAACTCAACTACGCAATATCCGCGTACCACTCGAGACATCAAAACATCACATGGGGGGATAACTTTAGGGGTATTGGTCTGGCGGTCTACGGCAGTTGAAAGAAACTGATGGAGATAGTGGACAGTTACGAGAAGATGGCGCGAGTGGGCATGTTTTACACGACTCAGGCAGTTGCGGAAACCAACTCATGTCCTCCACTCCCCAACTCTTCCACGACTTCCACCTTCTCTGTCGAGAGATCAGGGTGAGTTCAAAACTATAAATAGATCGGCTTCCTCTATCTTCCAAGGCAGAACGGCTAGAACACAGAAACAGAAACAACAACATCAGAGCCTCAGAAAAAACACACCTGAGAATCCAAACACATTTCTAGCCTTGGAGATTTCTAGTCGACTTCACGACGGAGATCTTGAACTCTTACACCCAAAACACATCCTCAACCCGATCTCAAGTTTCTTCGTTGTTTCCCTCCCTAGACCAACCTCTATCCTCTCTATGACCGAAGCAAGACGGGAACGGCCATTTTCTTGGTTTAGGCTTGTCTTGTTCGACTTTGATCTCCGAGCACTACGAAAGTATCCAGAGACGGTACATTGTTTTTGCAGGTAAAAATAGTTGGCGACCACAGTGGGAGATCATTCTCTCGGTTCCAGAAAGTCATCTTAGAATGTCTGGGCTAGGGATAGGGTCTGAAGAACCTCACCCTCACCTCAACACTTTGAATCCTAATAGCCATCACCCGATCAATATCAACTGCAGAAAGGGGCGAGAACCCGCCAACACCTCCAACTATAGAAGAAATATCCCGGCGACAGGGTGCTCTCGCTAACTAACAAATGAACATCACGTCCACCTTGATGGAGATTACAGCCTACCTCAAGTCTCTGGCGGAGGAACCACCGAACGATCCTGGAGTCCCAGCAGTGGAAAGGACCATCACGAGAACGAGGGACGAATCGCATATGGTCGCACACCACAAGGACGACAACAACCAGCCCGAGAAGCCTCTCGAGCCTACACCACCCTTTCTTTTCCCAGGTACGACGGAACCGGTCATGCACGAGAACATATCTCGCGTTTCCTAGAGTCCCTGGGGGAATACGGATACAATCATACCTTGAGGCTTAACGAGTTCCCGAAGTCTCTTATCGGAAGAGCTTACCAATGGTACGCTCATCTCCCACCAAGAACCACGAGCACCTGGAATGGATTGATGGACACTTTCTTCAAGGAATTTCTTTTTGGGAAGGTAACTCTCTCCGATTTAAGTAAAGTGCGTCAAAAAGCTGGAGAATGCCCTGACGAGTACGTGAAGAGGTTCAAAAGGACAAGCCCTCGGTTGCTGCGCCCCAGACGTAACAAAACCACAACTAGTGGAAATTTGCACTGGTACCATGACTCCTATCTACCATGCTCTCTTAGAAGATCTTCAGTTCCAGACTTTCGCCGAACTCCAGGAGGCAGCAGCAAGGTCTACCTCTATAATACCCACGTTGAGAGAGAGGGCTCAACTACTGAAGCATGGGGAACTCACTGAAGGAAACAATAGAAGCTTAGGCAACGACAGGAAGAGAAAAGCGGGAGAATACCTCACCGAACACCAAGCACACGACCCAACGACGCGGAGCGTAATACCGGAAGGGGACTTGCAACAACGACAAGAAGGGATCGATCTACCAAACAACCTCACAACGAGGGAGATGGAACAACTGCTAGACTCTTTAGTCCGAGACAAACTCGTAGAATTTCCCAGAGCATTGAGGCCTCTCATTGCTGAAGAGATAAAGCACCCTCATTATTGTCATTATCACAGGAGAATCAGCCACGCCACGATCCAGTGTAACAGTTTTAAACGAATTCTCGAAGAAAACGTTGTCAAGGCCAAAGCACGTTCTTATATGCCGTGCCCAGAGCCCCCACACATCCAAACTCTCACGGATCACAAAAACCCGTGAATCAGAGAGTAGAGAATCTGATGCACCAACTATGCGAAATCTTGTGTTTTTCGAAGTCGCAATGACAAGATATGTTTACAGCGCTCAACCACGTGGTGTCAGGAAGACGGCTGCCATTTGGAGAGGAAGAAGACCCACGCTCGTCAACCCCAGACAAGGCTTCAGTAAGATACGACTGGGGACTACTAGCTAGACAAGGTTGGGGAATACTCACTACCGCGCATATACGCGACGTCGGCTTCCCCAATACATTGTTGGATCCAGGAGCGAAAATCAACATCATCTCTGCAACGACACTAGAAGCTTCGGGAAGCTCGCTACACGATGTCACCGGTTCACCAGAAATGTTGGAAGATCCTGAAGGAAGGGCGGTGACGACTCGTAGACGAACAACTCTACAAATAGAGGTGAACGCAGTACGAACAGAGACTGAACTCTATGTGGTCCCATGGGACTCAGAGCACGACATGGTCCTCGGTCACCCTTGGTTCAAAGACAACCAGAGTCTACTTAACGAAGCCACAATCCCACTCGGAGCACCAACTGATCCAGAGGATCTCCACGCAGCGACGATATCCATGTACGAGGAAGGAGGAGCCTCGCCAACCTCCGAGAAAAGATCAAGGATGGCATCCCCGCAAAAGACGGACGGAGCACTTATCGAGAGGTATGAGTGGATCATGAACCCTACTCAATATTTTAGAAGATAGACGACCTCTTCCCCTGGCCATGAAACCCTTAATATCTTGTTTAGCCAATTAGAAATAGGAGACGAGAAAACCAACGACAACAGGTTTACCCGCCGTCCTCGAAAATCACCGTTATACCGGAAGCTTCACCGCCTTAGAGCCCCGGTAACCAACGACGGAGGTTACGAAGTGGGAGAATTGGTGATGAAGACTAACATACAAGGAGGGGGACAGCCCGAAGGACCTTACATGGTTATTAAATCCGCGCTGAACGGATACTACAAACTCGCCTCGCTCAAAGACGGATGCAAGGATGCGATAATAATCAAAGAAAAGCGGATTGAAGCATATCCCAATTAAACCTTAGTTATAAAAAAAAAAAAAAAAAACCATTGTACATAGTCGAGACATGAGACTCGTTCTATCATTGTCTTTCGAATGAATAGTAATAAAGAATTCCCAAAACCATGAGTCGAGAAACAAAACCAAAACAATCAGAAAAGACCAAATAACACAGTATCCTTAGCCTTTTCATAAGAATCTATCATGTTTGAAAGAACCTCCCGCTCCTTCACAAACCTAGCTTTCAGTTCAGCAACCTCCTTTTCTTTCGCTGCGAGGACGTCTTCGGTAACCCCCTTGGCCCCAACCTTCGCATTTTTCCGCTTCTCGAACCTCTCCCGGAGCCAAGTCACATTGTAGGACTCAGACTCAGCAGCTGCTATAACATCCTCCCAATCCTGCAGCATCCCTGGTTCGACCCCATGCATGGAGTTTTCTGCATCTCAGCAATCCGCTCCAACAGGACTCCGACGAACCCTTCCGCTATGGCACGGTTTGTGTCCTCCCTTGCAATATGCCCGAACTCTCTCCAGATACGTGTGTACATGTTCTCATACTCCCGGGAAACAACGAAGCCGCCTATAGCCACCTGGTAGGACCTGACTCTACTCAGAAGGGAAAAAGCAACACCTCGACCCGGATAAAGCGCGTTTAGTCTAGCCTCCCTGGCCCCAATCTCAGCATCAGCAGCATCCCCGGAGTCAGAGCCCGCAATCTCCTCAGTTTTATCGTTCTCGACGACTTCTTCCTCGTCGCCTTCATCCACGGACGCGCCTACGGTAACGGGGGAAGCTACGCCACTAGTCACCACCGTCTCATCACGTATGAACTCTCCGATCTCCTTCGTAGACTAAAAAAAAAAGGGAGGAGTCAAAAAAAGAGGGCGTGAGTTACCATTGGTCTAGAAATAAGGAAGAAATAACCAAAGACATAGAGAGCGCGAATCCTTTACCGCGATGGGACTCGACTCCTCACGAAGAGGTGATGAAGCATTGAACGTCTCAGCTACCCCTCGCTCCTCGTCACCAACAGTCGAAGAGCCCACTGACTCTGTGTCTCCTAGATGAGCCGTCTGCAAGAAAGGCAACATAAGAATGAAGACTCGACTAAACATTAACAGAGAAGCAGAGCAATCTTGATAGAAGACCCACTACCGTCACATCAACGTCCTCATACTCTGGCACGTATCCCCGGGGGATCCTCATCCGAGGTCGATCCCTCCTGGTACCTCGAACTGAAACCATGTCATTCGACTGGGGACTAGGGGTAGAGCACACCTGCTGAAGAATAATGAAGGGTAAGGAGAAAGACATTTTATAACCAAGAAGGAATTGCAGTCGGATCACCATACCTGAGCGGGAGTGACAAGAGTACCCGGACTCCCCTCGTTGACGAAACCACGAAGGATTTTGAGAGTACCATTCCAAAATTTATGATACTCGAGAGTCATCCTCGTTGGTCGGTGATGAAAGATAAAGGGGGAACGACGACCGAGGTGAAGTGATACATCGAGCGAAGACCGCAATTCAGCCACAGAAGGCACAAGGAGCAACTTCTTGGGCACATCTTGATCGAAACCCAACTCTCGCCGCTCTATCAACATTGTAAGGCATTACCACCTCTTCTCCGTGAAAGTAACCAAGGATGTGACCAGGAGTGCTGCTGTTGATAAAGATAGCTTGCCCAACAGTAAGGCCACTCGACTCTCGGGGTCCTGATCGTAACTCAACACCAGGATCCTCCGTGAAAGTTATGGGTTGTATGATATCAGAGGAAGAGTTAGTATACCACGGGCGGAAGTTGACATTCCTCTCATCATCTAACAAATCCCTCAACTCTGGAGAGGGAATGGGCAACTTGCTATTCCACTGCAGGATTCGAGAGCACTCCTTCAATGTATTATTCAAAGAAGCCCCCTTTCTGGGTCTATGAGGTATATAATGCTCCCACAAGATCGCCTGGATAAACGAAGGGTTTGCGTAAGTACGGACCCTACTGCCACCGGGCACCGACATATCCCGAACGAAAGCGTCGAACTGAGCATACTGAGAACCAATGAACAAGATGCCGATAGGCAAGCTCTGACCATGAGCCAGGAGAACGGCAAAGGGAACAATATGAGGTTTCAAGGTACCAAGAGGAGCATCAGCGAAAATATCCCTGGACAACCAGAGTACTAGGAACGCAGCAATACAGAGAATGCTCTCGGGAGTTCCCCCATTGGGACTTGCGCCACCCACATACCAGTGATTGGTCCACTTAGTGTAATTTTCGCTTGAATAAGCTTTGGGTACCTGCAATTCTTGGATCTTCCTGTTCAAAACCTTGATCATCGTGCTTTGAGCTGAAGAACAGCTATCTGGGAGATTCCCTAACATTGGAAGATGATATAAAGCGGCCACCGACTCTAGGGAGATCGCGAACTCACCCCAACTAGTCACGAAAGTCTTTGTTGCCCTACACCAACGAAGGAGGAAAGTAACAATGGCGCCAGAATCCTTATACATTCTCAAGTTCCTAGTTGCCTTCACCGCATAGAAGACTCCTGACCGCTCCAGAATCGGCTGAACCTTCTCGTTAGTTAGCACAAAGTCATACCAAGCACAACAAAGTGGTACGGCGAAGGACGGAACTCTGAAGTCAACAGGCACACCCTCAAGCGCCTTGGATTCCATACAAAACCTAACAGTCTCCGACGGCACCACAGTCAGAGAATCGTCGAAGTCGCCTTGCCTTGGGATGAAACAGGCAGAAAAATCTCCACGACCAACAAAGGCGGTCTGTTTCCTCACGACAGGAGCATATGAAAAGCTGTCATCACACTTGGGAGTTCTTGCAGCAGTATCACGAACGGAATGATGGCTGGAAATTGACTTCTGGTTACCGCCACGCTTCCTCTGCAGCGTGCAAACAAATTCAAGTAAGTCATCACTACTCGTATTTTCTAAAAACATAAATGCCCAGGCGTAAATGCTTATTGGAATACATGTGCAACAACAAAA
>JAJJMA010114062.1:0-13618 GCA_023529015.1 Papaver nudicaule | reverse complement strand
TGGCTCCATGAAAAAACCGTCTTAAATGCTCATTTGTGTACTAGTGTTTTCTACACTAACATTTTTCCTCTTTCATCTCCAAGAGCTTTAGGTCGCAGGGGGTGAAATTTGCTTATTCGCCGAAAATACCGCAACCACGATCTCCACGACTTGTAACTTCTGCAACGTTCCTTGCATGCCGAAAATTACGCCGCCTTACTTTTGACCTGGTGACCCGAAGCACCGGTTCGTCTTCATTCTCCACTATAAATTCAATCCTCTCTTTCTATTTCAAATCTATCTTCCCATTATTCTTAAAAAATTCTTTTTTTTCTCAAAATTCTCAGAGCCTTTTCTTCCAAAACCCCAAGAACCCTAACTGCCGTTGCTGCTGCTCTCCTTTCAATCACTTGCTTCCTTTTGATATTTCTTCGAAATCCTGCTTCCTTTACTGCTCAATCATTCTTCTAAGTTTACTTCTCTCTTGAATTTGTTTTTTGTACGATTTTTACCCTGAACTGTTCATCTTCTTCCCTGTAACTGCTTTCCGGTGACCTCTGTATTTTCTGATCAGTTAGAAACTTTCTAATGGCTTCTTCTACGACTCATGATGAACTACAAGTTCAAACTTCGTCGACAAATCAAGGAGATGAATCACCAACCCACCATGAAGATGAATCGCCGATAAACCATGGATATGAGTCGCCGACAAACCATGAAGATGAATCACCGAAAAACCAGGGAGGTGAGAACCCTAAGAAGGAAAAGAGGTATAACTGGAATCAATGGGACGACTACTGCCGGGTCGCCAAGGTTGACAATAAGTTTCCTCTCATAACTAAATTCAACAATCTTGAGTCTCCTATAACCACCATGACCCTTGAGGATATTCTCTTGGAAGGTCGGAGCGAAACTCGTGCAGTTGTTGCCTTCGGTCAACTTAAAGCTGGGCTAAAATTTCCTAACAACACTTTCATCCTTGAACTTCTCCAAGAAATCAACAAAATCCCCTTCCAACTTACAAACAATTCTATTCGTATAATGATGGAATGGAATAGTCGTCGAGAGGGTCAAACCAATTATCCTAATCTTCCTAGTAACAAGGAGTTTATTTCCGCGGATCTTTATACCCTGGAGAACTTCATGGCTCAGTATGAAGTGAGACCTTGCGAGCGACTAGGAGAGCCTTGGGCCTATCGCATTGTAAGCAAAAGGACTCCTAGGGTTAGATTTCTCAAAGATGTCAGCGAGGATAGTACTTCTGTTGTCCCGACCATGAAACGTAGCAATGAGAATGGTTGGAGTAACCTTCCATGCTGGGTTAATGGACCTTGGCTACGTTGGCTCGACGAGGAAAAGAATGTCATTCAAACTAACTTCGTCGAAGGTCATGAAAAATTCGTTAATTGTTAGGGCATTGTCCGGTCAAACCCATTAGCGTTGGTATGTCAAGATGGTTGTCAGTTTTAGGTGTCAAAACACAATTCTTGATTTAGCCTACTAAAGGTTTACTTCGGACTAGGATAGAGATAGTAGAGTTTAAAGTCGATCTCCACCCTTTGAAGACGAAGATGAAGAACACACGAAGACATCATCGAGGACTTCATCAACAAAGGTTAGTAAAGATTGAATTTACCTTGAACTCTTGTTATTCTTATCTCTATCTATCGAAGTAATGAACTCACTATGTGGAATAATGCTCATGACGGTGAAATTACATCATTGTATATTAACCCGAGGATATTTGGTCCATATGATCATAGTGAGAGCAACCTTTGAGTAGGTATCCATGTTGTAGTGAATGGAAATACAAATTCAACGCTTCAAGAATCACTTAATTTCGTTGTGTAAAGAAGTTATGAGTGATCTATTGAAATTGATAAGCGTTGCTAAAAGCTGAATTCGGGAAAAGGAGTAGGAAGCTTCTGGAATCTTCCAGAACTTTCTGGAACGCTTTTTTTGAAGCATGGGGTTCACGAACAGCCCACGGAAATTACGATAGGGTTTTCCGGTCGTGTTTCTGAGGTCCATCTCCTATGTACGACGGCCCACTTTCACACGTGAGTTGTGGTACATTCTGATTAGGGTTTTGCTACAATTATCTTTCTTAAGAGATAAGTTTTGTAGAATATCTCATAGTCAAGGGATAAGGCTAATCCTTTCACAATGTTTCTACATGTGAAAGGTGTCTAGGTTCATTGTGTGCAAGTTAAGTAACGGGCGTGTTTACACTGTTACTAGCTAACTTGTTGCACAAGGAATCTTAGTTTTATCTGTAAGCAACCATCACTATAAATAAGAATACATGTAGCTTAACAATCCATCCCTGCTAGTGCGTGTACTACATAAGGTTGTTCACTGCTATTGTTGTTCTTCACGAACAAGGTGAGAATTCCCAAAGACTTTACTTGGGGATTGTAAAGCCAGGTTTAACTATCTTTCTTCTCTAGATAGTGAGAACTTGAATCCAGGTAAACCATTATAATCCTTGTCTATTCTACGGTCCTTCTCTTCTGCAATAAGGCCATTCAAGGATTATAGATTGTAAACCCTAGATTGATAGATACAATCTATTTTGTATATCATCTTTTGTTAGTAGACATATAGATTAGTGATTCTGCAAGATATCGCTAGGTTTTCTAGTTGTTCTTGTAAGAATACAATTAGGTCATCAAGGATCTCGTGTAAACCCTAATTGTGTGTTTTTGATACCTGACCTTGTGAACGGTTCCTCAAAGCACAAAACAAGTTTTCCAAAACCTTGATTATATCTAAAGGGGAAATTGTTTTTTACGTATTTTGTGCCGAAAGACGGTTTGAGTACAAAAAGCCTTTAACAACGGTTAAAGCAACTCCTAGGCCTGTAACAGACATCAGCTAGGGGAATCAAGTGCGTGACGATCTGTGGGGGATCTAGAGACGTAAGGAGTGCGACAATAGCCAATTTGCTTGGAGGGCTGGAGTTGGTCTTTGCTATATTCTAATCCGAAGTCTGATAGTAGGTTAGTGCTTGTAGACAATTAATATTGTGTGGTGTTCAAACTGGACGAGGTCCCAGGGTTTTTTTGCTGGATTGCAGTTTCCTCGTTAACAAAACTTCTGGTGTCTTGTGTGCTTTCCCTTCCGCATTTATATCTCTGATTATATAATTAAAGCGATACAAGTCGTACGTTATTCATAACCTGACGTTAATTTCAAATCTTGAATAAAGATTTACAAAGACTTGTCTTTGTAGGAATTGATCACTTATGATCACAACTCAGGTTATATAGATTTGGATATTGAAATTCAATTTGTACAGCTCTGACCGTAAGTCTCACGAGCCCAAAAGAAAAGTTGGTAGTATTTCGGTACCCCTGTTTTTTTCACTAATTACAAGTTATGGGAGGTTTGCTGGACCGAAGAAAGTCAATACTAAAACGTCGAAGGTGTCATTGCAAAAGATGCTAAGGGCCACTGGCTTAAACTGCCTGAGTATGCAGCAGAAGATACTAAGAAATCCACTAAGAAGACTACCAAAAAGTCTTCAAAGAAAAGAAGTCAAGCAGAGGCTAGGGATACAGATCATGTAATAAATACTTTCATTTGTTTTGGAGTATATATATATATATATATATTTGCCTCTGTTTTTTTCCAGATCTGAATGACGAGGCTGATGTTTGACTTGCAGAATCCTCCTAAAAAAACAGACTCAAAACAAAGGACCACCGAACTGCGAAAAAAGCTACAACAAATCTCGGCGAAAGAAGCATTGGCGGATAAACCTGAAAAAGAGGTGAATCCGGAGAAGCAGCCTGCAAAGAAGGTCAAGGCGACTACAGAGTTACCTCGGCAAACAAATAATTTCACCGAACAGAAGAAAGGAGTCAATGACTCAGAGAATCAAGTTATTGTATCCAAGAAAGGTGATGCTACTCCAAGCAACACTCAAGAAGCTAGCAGGGAAGATGACAGACAAACTGATGAAGAAGTGCCGAACCAGGATTATGAGGATCATCACCTTGATTATGATATGATGAATATGGATCAGCCTGAGCAAGAAATGGCTATTAGAGAAGAGAACTTGATCGGCAAAATCTCAATCCCTCATTTTCCTCGTTCAAGCGTTCTGGCCTTGGAGAAGATGCCCCGTGGCGATATGCCTGCTGGACCAAGGTGCACTGGCAAAGTAGTCAACAAGCTTGTAGAAACTTTTGTTGCTCAAATCGACCGTGACCATCGTCGAGATTCTCTGTACTTTGAAACCATGGTGAAGTACAACACACCTGGTCTTGTCGACACTCCTGAACTCTTTACCATTGCCCCAAATATGACTTCTCAAGAGCACTTTGAGTTTTTGACAGGGGTAATTACTATCTTTACTACTTGCTTAACTTTCTATATTCTGCTTCTTACCAATGTTATTTGCTCTTGCCTCTGGCATACCAACAAACATTAAGTTTCATTGCTACCAAAGAGCGACAAGAAGAGGAGATCAGCGAATTGAAGCAAGAAGTTTCTAAGCTCAAGATTGATCTTCAAAACGAAAAAGCAAGTTCTATAAAATTGCGCCAGTCTCACCAACAGGATGCTAATGAATTGTAGAAACTCTAAGGTAAAGACCTAAATTATTTCTTCATTTTGTACTATTTGCATTTATTAATTTCGCTGAAACCCTTAGACCTTATCCATTCCAAGGTCGCCGACAACATCCAATCAACCAACTAGAGCAAGCCGAATCAGAGATTGACAACCTTGTTCGCGCTAGCACTAGACAGTGTGGCATGTTGTTCGATTTTGACAAAGATGTTAGGTGGTATCGCCGAGAGTTAAATCATGTCGCAGAACTTAATGAAAATCTTGATCGCGTGCTCAAAGCTATTCGCTCAGAGCTAGGCTGGGTCGAAGGAGAGCGAGATGACGCCCTTCGCCGAGAAAAACTTTCTCTCAAAGCAAAAGAAGATGTTTTGATAGATCACACCAGAATCAGTTCTTTGTGGAATAGCGAAAGAACAACAGCTGAAGAGTTAGCTTCTCGTTTAAATCACGTGGACAGTGAAAGAGATACCGCCCAGCTAGAAATTCAACGCTGGAAGGATTTTGCCCAAATTCATGGATATCGGTCTAGAGAACTCCATCAGCAAGTGACTTCTCAACAACTTCAAATATCGAGAATGCTGGGTCCCTGCGCTAACGAGAATTTTGAATTTAACCTGAACTTACTTGGCGAAGCCCTAGAGGGTGCTCGTAGACATGTGCATGAATTAGAAGGTAGATACCTAGGGTGCTTTGTCGCTGAAATTAAATACTTGCCTCAGTTCTAACTATGCTTCCTCTATTTATTTTCAGAGCGAGTTAAACAGCTAAAAGGTGAGCTAGAGCGACAAAATAAGGTTGTTAAGTCTCATGATCTATGTGCTGCTAAGATTGTTGAATTGGCTGACAAGTTGAAGGCACATGAGAGTTGTGAAAAAAAGCTGGCCGAAGCAAGGAAAGATCATGAAGGGTGCTCAGATAAAATCTCAGAGCTAACCAACCAACTACAAGAGCACCACGGTTGCGAGGAAAAAAATCAAAGATATGGGTAGCAAGGTCAAGAAACTTAGCGAGATGCGAGACAATTTCCAAACTGAACTCACCCAAACTCATAAAAAATTAAGAGATCAGGAAGAAGAACATGAAGAAGAGTTGAAAGATGCTGCCTTTGTCGCCGTACAAATCTATGTTAATGAAGAATATCCCAAAATCAACCTCGACATACCGGCCAAGTATGTGATTCCTCATGATGATGTCGCCGAAGAAGAAATGGAAGAATGCGAAAACGGAGACGATGAAAGCGACAACGAAGATGACGCTGAAGAATCTGATGAAGAATATACCCTAGGTGTCAAAGGTGAGGAGAAAAGGAGATGCTCTTGTTGCTTTTATGACAGTTGTCCTGTACGACCATAAAACGTTATGTAGGTGTTCACACCATGCTCTCTTATGCGGCTCTACTCGCTTCTTCAAACCCATTCCAATGGTCTTGTTAGTTGTTTCTGCTTATCCATTGCTTTGGTGGTAAAGTGGAGTTGATTTTCCCAGTTTGACACCATATGTGGCAAGAAGTTCATGGAGGTTTTCGCCGACTAGCTCTTTTCCGTTGTCCATACAAATTTCTGCTGGTACGCCGAAACTGTTTCTAGCGCCAAAATGTAACTGTATACAATCCCAAGGGTAAGATCTTATACATCACACCCAATTATCATGTTCATAGTTTACACTAACAACACATAAAACATACAAACATCACTTTAACAAGATAGGAGTAATGGTTAGAGATACTTGACATCGAGTTACTTGGTTCTTCCTCCTAAGTAGAGGCTTACATCCAAGATAATCCACTATAATAAGCTTGATTACATCACATACCTTTAACAATGATCACACACAGATAAACTATGGTTTCTCCTCTCACAGTACTGGGTTAGAGAGAGCAAGGAAATGAATTCACCTTTTCCTCTTTCTAAACCAGACCGAATTCGCTCAACCCCTCTCAAGTGAGGGGTCTTTCTCTTTATATAGACATCCTACATAATGGATTACAGTTAACAAAGATAACGACATATTTGACATTTATTTTGTCCGTATTCGCTGACACGGTATGTCGTCGACCTCAATCTTCACTTTATGACCTTCGGCGAGCGGGTCTTCATTTGGATAAGGATTGCTGATGCGCCTCCCACCGAGTCAACGAGTCAACTCTGACAATATATCCGTTCTGATCTACCTTAAATGCTCAACTAATTCTCGCCTACCAAATCATGACGTGTCCTTCGTCCACCGAAGTAACTTCGCCCACCTGATCTCCATGAACTATCGATGATGTTCCTTTCGCCGTGTCCTACTTCTCCTTCCCTAAATTCGTATCGCCATAGCCATTCGTGTATGATTCCATACTTCTTTGAGTCAACTTTCTTATCCAGCTTCACCTCTAAGATGCTTTGACGGGGTGAAGGTATTTTCTCACTCACAAAGAACATGATAAATCTTAACAAATAATGATGAAAAAACATGGAAAAATAAGTTCAAAACCTAATCTAGCGCCAAAATGTAACTGCATAAAATCCCATTACCAGATCTTAGACAATACACCCATACAACACAAGTTTATCAAGTAGATAGGAAACACCATATCACAGAAGTAACATAACAGAAGTAACATAGCATAACAAAGATAGCAGGGTTAGAGATACTTGACACCAGATTTACTTGGTTCTTCCTCCATGATTAGAGGCTTACATCCAAGGGAATTCACTATATCAAGCTTAAGTACATCACTCACCTCACTTAGATTTGCCAACACTTCTCTGCTCAAGAATACAACTCACACAGTACTGGGCTAGGGAGAGCAATGAGGTTACTCTACTTTTCCTCTCACTAGACCAGACTAAAATTTGCTCAAACCCTTTCAAGTGAGGGGTTTCTCTCCTTATATAGACATTTCACATAATGGTTACAGCTAATAGAGATAATGACATGTCTGACAATTTCTTATCTTTGCTCGCCGACACGGCATGTCGGCGACCTTAACTTTCACTCTTCGACCTTCGACGAGTGGATCTTGTTTCGGATAAGGATTGTTGATGCGTCTTCCACTGAGTCAACGAGTCAACTTTGACAATATATCCGTTCTGACCTATCTTAAATGCTCAACCACTTCTCACCTACCAAATCATGACGTGTCCTTTATTCGCTGACCCATCTTCGCCCATCCATCCTCTGAGAACTATCGTTGATATTTCTTTCGCCGTGACCTACTTATGTCTCCTTAAGTTCATGTCGCTGTAGCCCTTTACAAGTGATTCCCTACTTCTCTGTGGTAACTTTCTTATACAGCTTTACCTCTAGGATGCTCTAATAAGGTGAAGGTATTTTTTACACTCACACTCCTTACGAAAAAGAAGATGTTAAGTGTTCACGTCAATAAAAAAAGACGTTACATAAAAAACAAAATACATTAAAAGTAGTTCACTTCCTAAGGCGGCCGATGCAGTAAACAAGGGAACGGTAGGCGTTATTCACTTCCAGCATACTAACCTAGCGGAGACGAGATAAAGTGTACTCCTCAGCAACCCGGACAAACGCCTAGCCTCAAGTTTTCGGAGAGACTTCTTCTGAGCAGTCTTACTACCGGAAAAATCTTCAATACCAACAGTCTGAGCAAGAGCAGCTTCGCACTCAGAGCACCCAGACTTCGCAGCATCCCTTCGAAAAGAAACAATGGAGAATTCAGTCTCAACAACTCCCAATTGACCTGGAATATAAGCAAACGATTGACGAGACTGCACTAGAAGCACATCCTCATGACGATCCTGCGCAAAGAAAATGAACATGCAGCAGCGGAAAACAACATAGAACAGAAAATGATGAATAAAATCAAAGGAAAAGACATACAGAGACATGGTAACTACCTGAATTCTGAAACAGAAGGAGCAGAATCTACAGGTAACCGACTAGGAACGGGAGGACCCAAAGGAACTTCATTACAGTCCCAACCAGTAGGAGTAATCTTTGGAGAATCATCGGAAGTGTAGAGGGTAAAATGCCATAAGGACACATGTCAACATCACCGTAAGGGAATCCCATAAGAGGCGATGCTCGAGGTATTCAAGAATTCAAGAGAAGTGACTTGTACCTAAGAAGAGGTAACGAAGGAGTATAATGATCGCTATACTGAAGACTTTGGGAAAGACAGGCCAAGCTCGAAGGAGAATCTACGAATGGTAAAGATCCTCGGGATGGCATCCCGAAGACACCGACTTACTCGACAGACTCTGACATCTCCACGATTGAGTAGTTTGTCCTATTAGCTGTAATCCACTTTCGACTCGGCCTATATAAGGCGAGCTCGAGGTCCATTGTAGGGGTTGGATTTTTGGTGTAACCATAAGGTGTGTGAGAGAGATTAGGTTAGTATCTCCTCAGGCCTCTAAGCATCATTTCCATGTACTAATATCCAGAGAAATCTAAGTTCCAGTTATGCTTTATTTGTTATCATGTTGACTATTAATGTTTGTCCATCTCGATATTGTTCTTATCTTCGTAGTAATCTTACTGGTATCGTTTCGTGCAACTAAAACCATAGTTTAGACTTGTAGATCTAATGGTTGTCGAGTATAAAGTACCTATGCAGATTTTATACTCACAAAGTTTGGCGCTAGAAACAGGGACTGATTAAAACAACTTAGGGTTTGCCTGTGATTTTATGGTTTTCAAATTCTTTTGGGGATTTTTTTTTCCTAGGGTTTTCAATACTTTCTTTAAACTTCATATTTATCATGAGCTCCACCACCTTGGGTGTCTAAAGATCTTAAAATCTTTGGCACGCTCAAGGGTTTTTGAGCAAATCACCAATATGAAAAGATTGATGTTTCTTCAAGGAATCTAAGCTTTGAAGCACATAGATCTAATCAAGAGTATGCAAATTTTACAAAAAAAGTACTACAGAACCTTGATAAAATCTCGGGGGAAAATTAGTTTCCGATTTAGAGTCTGTCATTTCAATTTCCAGAAAATACCCTTAAAATCCTGTACACCATTCACGTTCTAAAAATTAATTCAGGGCTATTTTAGGGTTTCTGTACCAAGTCTATATTAGGAAACAAGTATTACAGCTTTCGAGACTTTACTCTGAGCCTAGTCCGAGAAAAACTAGGACACTTTATCAGAACCTCCATATTTGGAAGGTAGATCTGGACAAGTCAAAAACGGTTAAAGATCTGGATAGTACGCGCATAATCAACCTTGAAACCTATCATGTCAGAATCCGTTACAACTGCCAGGGCGCATGTCAGAACTAGTACCCTGCACCAGCCGCCTTGGGCCTCACGGGTTTTTTACTTTTTACAGGTCACTATCGCCATGACTTCGAGATCCGATCAGATGCCAAAGCAGGGTAGGCTCCTCGAGGCATGGAACAGGCTCTTCGAGGCACAACACCAGATTTTCAACTAGCAAAGGACTCTCGCCAGAGGTAGCGGCAAGCACAGTCCAGCATAGGGAGCGTGTAAATGAAGAAGAAGTACTAGTGGAGGACTTAGGACCAGAAGGGGAAGGATTCCCAGAAGGTGACGAACCTCCTCAGCAACAAATTCAGGAGGAAGATGGGGAAAACGACGAGGATGAAGACGGAGATGACATCCCGAATGAAGTGCTCCAAACGCATCAACCAACCTAAGAAGAAACTTTAAGGGTTGCACAATTCAGAAAGTTAATTCGAAAGTACAAGAGAATAAGGAAACTAAAAAAACAATTAGCCGAGGCAAACAAAAAAGCTGCAGAGAAATCAGCGTTGAACTACAAGGGAAACAGTGAGGGACACTCTCGCCCATACACCATATCACAATCCAGGGGGCACTCTGTGTCGAGAAACAACACCAATGAAAACGGGCACTCCAAGGGCCATGGGATAGCGGTTTCGAGCAAGAAAACTGAACCCAGCATCCGTCCGAAGGGAAACAGCATACACCTAGTATACGAAAATGAGCAGGCAAAGAAGGATGCCGAGACACAGGCGCTGCAACAAGTCATGATGGAGCAAATCAAGTCGCTTCGAGCAGAGCTCTTCAGCAACAGGATTCAGTCGAATGATAAGGTAAAGCTGACTCAAGCAATTAATGACGTCAACCGTTCGCCACTAAGCTTCGAGTTACTCGCCAAGGCCATACCAGTCAAGTGCACTATGCCAGTTTTCACATCAATCTTCGACGGGACAGGGGATCCGACACTACACATCAAAATGTACCTGAGGGTATTTCTGGCATGGGCGGACAGAGACGAGGTGCTTTGCAAATACTTTCCTTCCAGTTTGAAGGGAGAAGCCTTGGCCTGGTACGATAGTCTGACAGCCAGCTCAATATCATCCTTCGAGGAACTGGCCAAAGTATTCATACTTTTTTTTTTATACAACAACTCGTCAAAGCCAGGAGTGGAGAAATTGTTTAGTATCAGGGTCAAACCCGAAGAATCCATCAAAAGTTTGACAGAAAGGTGGATTGCACAGTGCGTGGAAGTAGGAAATGGGGTCTCAGAGAAGGACAAAGTACGAACATACTTAAATGCACTCGACAAGAACCACCCATTGTACGACAGACTCTTTTCAAAAAATGTAGAAACATTACAAGACCTCCGAAAATACCAAAAGGAGCGGATCACGTTGGAGGAAATCAAAGAACCAGCAATCCAGGGTAAGAAAACAGTCTCGAAACAAGTCCACTCGATAAACAACTTATCACTAGAAGAGCGAGATCACGCTATGAATAATCAAGGGGGTGATTTTTCGAAAAGGGAAAGGCAGAATGATAATGGGAGATATGGAAACGAAGGAAAATTTGGCGATGGGAGATATCATAATAACAGAAAGTATAACGACAACAGAGGAAGTGATTCTCGAAGAGAGTACGAAGGCAATAGCTCGCACAGAGGACACGAGGGAGGTAGAAAGTTTGGTGTGCCTAGATCGGGATTTCCTGCATTTCAGGATAGAAAATTGCCAAAGTTGTGTGTCCCCATCGAGGATGCTCTCTGAAGCATTGAAAACTCCGAGTCAGCAAGCGAGATAAGTTACCCAAAGAGCAGGGGAAACCAACCAAAGCACACTCGAAAATCTAAAGACTACTGCCAATTCCACGAATTCTACGGGCACACCACTGAAGACTGCGTCATGGCACATGATCAAATCTACTTCTTCATTACAAATGGAAAATTCCAGTATCTCCTCGAACTACCAAAACCACCCCCAAGCCAGCCACAACCAAAAGAGGAAAAGCACGAGGCATATGTAATAACAATCGATCGAGACATTCCAAGATTCAATGACTGCAATTCAATAGTTCATGCAGACATCTGTGGGCGAAACATCGAAGGCATCCATACAGATTGAATTCATAAAAGAGACTTTGAGGGAAAGGAGATATTGAGTGTAGTAGCAAAAGGGCATCTTGAAGAATGACAGAGGCAACCAGTCTTCTTTTCTGCAGCAGATATCCCTGACGAAAGAAGATTGCACAATGACCCTCTAGTTATCACACTACATATCGAGGAGTCGGCCATGCCTAGAATACTGGTAGATCCGGGAAGCTCTGTCGACATACTCTTTGGGAGAACATATGATAAGCTGTTTGGAAAGAATGCTGATTTGATACCCTCCTCGTACAACGTTTATGGATTCAATGGAAAGCCTTTGATGCCAAGAGGAGAGCTATCTTTAACGATCCATGTAGGAAAACTGGAGCTACCAACATCATTTTGCGTGGTCGACATAGACTCTCCTTACAACGCCATTGTGGTAAGACCTTGGCTACATAGTATCATGGGTGTAGCTTCCACACTTCATAGAAGAATCTGATTCCCAACACCGCTCGGAATCGCAAAAATAATAGGTGATCCAACTGAGGCCCGTGTATGCAACGAGATTGATGTTCAAAGGAGGGAGGATCCAAGGCAGGATCCTCCAAATCAAGCCAAGCACCCAAAAATAACAGAGTCCCGCATAAAAGAGTTCATCGCCGAAGTCGAGGCAGGAATGGTCGGCACCACCGTGAAAAACCCAAAACCTGCAAACTAGGCACACGACCGAAGGGAAAGGGTCACTGCTCCGAAAACAGGGAGAAATTCCTTGTAGCAAGTAGTAAGATACTAATACCGAACGAATCAACGAACAAACCAAGCTCGAGTAGCGAGGTAAAGGATACTCTGAAGGACCAATTCTGGGTCGGGCCATATGTGATCGAAAAGGCGCTCGGAAACGATACCTACAGCCTGATTAATCTCGAAGGTCAAAAACTAAGCACCCCAGTCGAAGGAAAGAACCTGAAGCACCTCAATTAGAACTTTATATGTAAGCGAAGCACTACAATATCAGTATTAGAAAAAAATAAAAATAAGGAAACAACTTGATCTGTTATATTTACAAACTATTTCACTTCTCGGCATACTGTACCTCGATTCAAACTCCAGATCCTACTTGCTAGGCAAAAGTCCTACCTGAATAGGCACATCTCCCAAGGCTTTGACGCCATATAAACAAACATGCCATGATGCCGCATTTCCTCCAAATGCCTTGACGCAAATAAAATTAAAAGACCTTGACGCCAAGGCCCATATGCCAAAAATAAAAAGTCCTCGAATAGTAGGCACAGAGCTGATAATCATATAAGTCGTAAGGGCCCTACGAGCTATATGACACAGTCCTCTACCCACAACACACCCCGATAGCGGTGGGTACTTTGCATCTAAGTTATATAAACCAATGATGCATTTGAACCCACTACCATACGACCATGAGGAACTCTCTTTTGAGGCGTCGAGGGGACGATAAATGGGATTAACATCTACCTTTAGAGGTAGATGGAACCCCGAGGCAGCTAATCTACTTACATTCATGGGAAGGGCAAGCAGGTTACGCAACCAAGGGACCTCCTCTAAAAAATCAAAACACAGCCTCGAGAAGGGGCTACCGAGAACAGATGGATTGAATTCTAGGCCGCGATAGGAGAATAGTACCATGTCTAAGCTCCAGCCTTGACCGGCACTCCCCCCTTATGCTACTTTATTATCGAGGCAAACCATAGCTGTACGAGTAGAAAATCTGCATAGGTACTCGAGGTACCACATCCAT
>JAJJMA010114061.1:0-29637 GCA_023529015.1 Papaver nudicaule | reverse complement strand
CTAGTTTGCCATTCGTAACGAGGAAGCCCTTGGGTTAAAGTTAAAACCCAAGGGCCTGGTTTGTTATTAAAAACTCTGGTTTGTTATTAAAGCCCTTGAGGTTTCACAATGTGCGGAAAGGTAGGTTTATTATTAAAAACTCTGGTTTGTTTACCCAATTTTTTGTAGATTACTAGGTGAGTGAAATGCAAAATGAAACAACTCTTTGATGTTTCAATGGCCTTCTTTGATGTGGATTTTCTTTGATGTTGGAGTACGGTAGGGCTTGCCATCAAGGTGCAAACACTTGGCTGTCTTAGTTACTTGAATTTTGGATTGCCAGTGAACATGTCTCACTGCTATTTGAAACTTGGCAGGAGCTTTTACTGCAATTATGGCATCATCAAGCAGCGCAACAATAAAAGTTCTCATGGCTGCTGCTGCTGGAGAAATACATCCCACTTCAAAAGTGGGTCACCCTAGGATAATCCCATGAATGGCCGCAATATTTTTGTATTTAGAAGAGTTTGACAAAAAACTGGCATTGTTAACCTTTAGCAGTTTCGCAGTTTTTTGTAGGCTATATTAGTTAGACTCATGCACAAACATGAACTAATAGTAGAAACTACTAGCAACACAAATTTAGTTGGGCATACCCGATACTGATAAGACAAATTTAGTCCAACTCAAATGCACTACCAGTATGACTATTTTAGTCTGACACAAATCCCTCTGGTAAAACAATTTTAGTCCGACACAAACCCCTCTGGTAATTTTAGTCCGACAGCAACCCCTCTGGTAAGACATCAACTAAAATGCGCTACTAGTAGAATAATTTTAGTCCCTGGTAAAAAAATTTATATTCTAACTCAAATAAAATAGTCATCAAGACTAGTTATATAAAAAAACATTTAATTAAGATATAAACAGGCCACCCGATCCATTCAAGCATTTCACAACGATTTCTTAATTATACAGACCGCTATCGCTTACACATTGTCTTCATCACTGCTGATTACATTAGGAATAACTGAGATAACAAATGATTACATTTAGGAGTAAAAGATAAATTGAAAACCAGCCAAATTATAAACTTCCCAATGATGAACTGAACCCAAACTTCAAAATGGCGTACCTGCAGCAAAAAATGGTTTCAATCAGTTGATTAAAATACATTTGGACAATATTATGCAATCATATATACTAAACAGAATTCAACAGGATTAGAGACATGAACTTGTAGCACCATATGAAACACAAAACAAAAAGAAAGAAGAGTCTCCCATTTTATTGAATTAACCAGAGTTTTACCTTTCACCGCATTGTAGTACAAAATTAACACTACATTTCAGCACATTGTAGTACAAAATTAACCGGGTATATAAAATTGTAGCATCATAACCAATTTGGTCAACTTCCGAATTGGAAAGCCTCATCAGACATGAACTTGTAGCACCATGTGAAACACAAAACAAAAAGAAAGAAGAGTCTCCCATTTCATTGAATTAACCAGAGTTTTAATAATAAATCTACCTTTCACCACATTGTAGTACAAAATTAACACTACATTTCAGCACATTGCATCATCGAGCAACTTGTGGCAGTACCCTGATCCATGAACACATATCTTGATTCCTTTTGATAATATCTTGAATGAAGGAATCTAATTCGAAGGGATTTGTCATGCTATATATTGGAAAATCATCATCTGCAGAACACAATTTGAGTTTTAGTACTGCTTAACAACAACTGTACAACTATAAATCAGCAATGGTGTACCTCGGCATCTCCTTCATATGTCTAGAGATAAGAGCTCCACAAGCTTGTCCCAAGATAGATGTTTCAATCTGAAATTGACCATTTCTGTACCTTAGCCATAAACCTAAAGATGCCCAAACCCATAAATCCAATCCAAAAAGAAACGCCATGATTTCTTATTAAAACTTCTGAAAAAGATCCAATTAAACCTCCTAATTAAAGCTGAAAACATTGAATCATGGAACAATTAAAAATGTGGAGAAAATGATTGTTGATAAATCAATAGATTATATGAGACTCAACTGCCCACCTTCACCAAAAATCAGTTTCGCAGAGAACTCTTTCAGATTAAAGTACATTAAAAGCACAATTCCGATACACACACATCTCTGCTTACAAATTCATTTGCTCTAAAACCATAAACACCCATTACTACTGTTAGCATTATTTGATTACTATCCATAGCTGAAATCAGACAAAACCCCGAAAATTAAAGAAAAGTAAAATCAGATTTCACGGCAGAACTCTAAAATAAAATGAAATTGATTCCAGTACAGAATCTGACTGAATTCCTACCAGATCGAGGTTTTTTAGGTGCCGATGAATTCCCGGTAATTTCAACTGGGAAACAACATAAATCGAATAAACAATAAACATTACTTTAGTTAGATGATTACGAGATCTAGTTCATCATCTAGATCTAGACTAACAATCAGAAATTAATTACTCACCATTTTGATTTTGAAATTGAGAGAGATTTCTGTTTGTTGGCTACCAAATTCTTCGATCCTGCTCCTCCTTCGTTGTTCGCCATTGAATCTCTGAAACCCTAATTTTGATTTTGAATGAATGAAAAACAAAAATCCTATTTTTTTCTTTACTGTTGAAAACCCCTTTGGTTTCTGAAAGGGGTTAGAAGAAGAAGAAGAGAAGTAGAGTTATTGTTGGGTTAGAAGAAGAAGAAGAGAAGAAGAGAAGAAGAAAGAAATCACACCAATTTTGACTTTAAACCCTGAATTCAGTTGTAACAGAAGAAGAAGAAAAGTAGAGTTATTGTTGGGTTAGAAGAAGAAGAAGAAGAGAAGAAGAGAAGAAGAAAGAAGAGAAGTAGAGTTAGTAATTCGGGTGGGTTTACGGGTTCTAAATAACGGGTAAACTAGAGGAGTTAGCTAGGGTTAGTTGGTCTGGTTAAATTCGAGTTGTAACAGTAAAATCGCTAACCAGATCGGCCAACAAATCGGAATAGACATGGAGTGCTATTTTTGAAACAGTTGCACAGAAACAGGATTTTGATGCTACAGTCGAATACTGTTGCCGTTTTCTCTAAATTGTTGTATACTAGAGATCTCATCTTATTTACGAGTAATTTTACGTATACACCCAAAAATCTAGGAAAAAATTCAGGAATTTGATTCGATGGTCAATACTTTACGTGCTTAGCATTGGGATAGGTAATTGGCAAAAGTGAAGCAAAAAAAAGAAAGTCCGTCTCTTGCTGGATTATTCCCGGAATTTACTCTCGGGATGAATATCATCTACGTTATTAATTTCATTTTCAATTATTATTATGGTGTATGTACACTCTCTTTTATTGAAAAAGCATATGTACTTTTTTTTAATTGTGTTAAGAATTTTGATGGATGCTCTTTGAATATGCTTGCGATTGAGATGAATCACTATCAAAGTAAAACAACTCCTCCATTGGGAGGGAAAACATTCTTATGGGAATAAAGAAATATTGATCCAACAGTTCAGATTAGTCCATACAACAAAAAAAATCTCCCATAAGAATTTTTCTACCAAAAGCTTTTTCAAAGGTTCGAACTTGAGACACTAAACTTGTTGAGTTACTTTCCAACCATTAAACTGCTATGTTTTGTGAATATAAAATTTAAATTTACGTCATATAATAATTTTTATAGTGTATAAATCCTCAATCAATTATGAATCTCCAATTCACGATTCTACTTACAATTCGATACTTAAAAATAGAAAACGAATCACTTTACGATTTATTGCTTGATTGTACTCCTAATGCTCTTCTGATATTTCTTATGTTTATAATATATATTCTTGTCTCATTTTATACATCTTTAGGATGAAATCATTGAGGAAAAACAAAATTGACAAAAAAAAATTTGAGCTTACAAAAGGCCATGTGATCAAGTTCGCACAGAGCTCTTGTTTGCACAGGATCAGCTCTGGCTAGAACATTAGCATCTTTTGGGTTGTGGCCGTGCAATATTGTCCAAACGCATCTTGTAAAACAAGCAAAAATGATTTATAGTCCGAGATGTATGACCGCTTCTTTGTAGCCCGACTGAGAAAAGAAAATGGTGGTGAGACTCCAAACTCTGTCCACATCTTATTCCAATGTATTTCACGAGACTTAAACCGTCGGATTTTCCCTCGAAAAAACTGGTGGGCAGAGTTGGTGGTCAACCTATATCATTTCTATAAAACAAGTGGTTCCGTGAGAACCTGAGCATAACTCAGTGGTTTCTCACCGGAGGGCTGAAGTCGAACCTCAGTAGTATGAAAAACAAAAAACAAGTGGTTTTGTCCATCTCCATCTCCATTGCTTTAATATATTTCAGTATTTTTATTCGTCCGTATTTGCGTATTCCCTTGTTGCCTTCCTAACAACTTTTCACCCAATTCTAGGCCCAAAACACATTGGGGAAAATATCGTTTAGTCCTTTTTGGACCGATTCCTACCTAGTTAGTCCTTTGTCAAACTAGTCTTCCTAGTTAGTCCTTAATTGTTTGAAAATAGCCAAATGACCAACATAACCTTTTAAGAGAAAACCGCCTTAAAATCCCTAACAACTTTTATTCCCGTACACGTCACCTATTTCCCCGTATACGTCGACCAGCATAACCTTATGTTTTTATGCTGTTCACATGGAAAAATGACACAAAAAATGCTTCTGTTTTTATGCTTTTCACATGGAAAAATGACACAAAAATTGCTTCTGTTTTATGCTGTTCATATGGAAAAATGACAGAAAATAGCTGCTGTTTTATGCTTTTCATATGGCAAAATGAAAAAAAGTTTGCTTCTGTTTTATGTTGTTCATATAAAAAAATGACACAAAACTACATGTTGTTTATGCTGTTCACATGGAAAAATGACACAAAACTAGATGATGTTTATGCTGTTCACATGGAAAAAAAACACTAATTACATGACTAGAAAATTATCAGTCAATTTGCTTTATATGCTTACAAGTAGCTCTGCTATGGTGATCCTTTTATCCACACCTTGTGCATACCATAGGTCTTCTCATCCACTCCCAAGCATTCTTCATCCGCTTTTGTGTCATATATGAATATGAACCATAAACAACTTGTATTTGCGTCATATTTGGGGATGAACATCAGTAAAAATAGTGTCATATTTGAAGATGATCCCTAAACAACAAAACAAAAAAGCTTGTGCTGCCTGGAGATGCAACTTAAGAAGCTGAACGTCATGACCAGTTTATCGAAATCCCAAGTTACGGTACCTAGAGTGCGTAACCATTGAACACCAAGAACAGCATCACACCCACTGATTGCCAAAATAAAGAATTCAGCTTTGAAAGTGTACTCTTGTAACCTAATGGGAATATTAGGACATGATCCACTATTCTCCAAAAACCCTCCATCACCTACGATGACTCTCATAGTAGAATCATGAGAACTAGCCTTATAACCACATTGTTTTGCAATCTTAGGATGGAGAAAATTATTAGTTGATCCGGAGTCAATCAACACGGTAATAGGCTGACCTTTAATGTAACCCGTGATATGCATCGTCTTTAGGGTAGGAGAACCCATTAAAGCATGACGTGAAATTTCCGGTGGTGATTCAATTTATTCCTCAATTTCTGACACATCTACCACTTCAACGTTGTTATCGTCATGTTGTTCCAATTCTGCAGCACTAATAGGAGCACCTTCAAGAATCAGTAATCTTGAAGAATTCACTCAAAGATGTCTGGGCTTATATACTTCATCACAATTGAAGCATAGCCCCTTCCCGCGTCGATACTTTTGTTCCGCCCATGATAAACGTTTAGTACCTGCCGGTATAGTGTTTCTTCGAGGTTGAGGAGTATTAACAGCTACAAATGTCTTGGCTTGCAAGGGACGAACCAAAGATTTCGATAGCTGAGATGCCTTGATAGCATCTTCCTGACATAAGGTACGTTCAAATGCTTGTGAAAGTGTTTATGGCTTAAACAAACGAACACCAGCCCTAATCCGCTCGAAAACCGAAAATAAAAATACTAATCAGATGTGACTCAGGAATCCCTTCAACAAAATTCAACAATCTCTCAAACTCCATAATATGGTCACGACAATTACCTCTCTGAGACAATTTGGACAAAGAACTGCAAGCATCAATATGCTTACGGTTTCCAAAACGTTTACGAAGCCTAGTTGAGAAGTCTTGCCATGTTAATTCTTCTTCTCTCGCACGAACCCAACGATACCATGAATTTGCATCCGCATCAAGATGTACTGTAACCAAAGACACCTTTTGAGCTTCCACCACAACATGAAAAGAGTAGTATTGTTCTGCCTTAAAAATCCATCCTTCGGGATCTTCACCATTGAACGCAGGGAACTTCACATTAATTGAACCAGGTCGAACGACTGCACCATTGTTTCTACCATTCCATTGTTACCACCATTGTTTCCACCAGTGTTACCACCATTGTTACCTTGTCCGGTCTGAAGGTATATAAGTAAATCACGTAAGTTACGATTGGAATCGTCATTCTGTTTTTGTGCAGCTTCACGACCTTGCTTAAGTTCCGCTAGCATTGTAGTCTGAGTTGCTTGAGAATCCTTCACAGTCTGTATTATCTCGGTTTGAGATCTCTGTAAGGCCTCCAAGGTTGTTTTGGATTTCGTACGATCAGCTCGCAATTCCTCCAACAATGTTGTTACCGACAAACCTATGGTTGTTACACTTGAACGTAAGGTTTCAAAGTGTTCAACCACTTGAGCATTCGTCAAAACCGGCACCGTCAAAACCCTAGTAAAACTGGATATGTGAAGAAGATTAAAGATCTAGACCTAAGTGATACCAGATGATAGAACCCTGATACTAATCACAGGATTCTAATACTAACAAAGAATAATAAGAACAGTAAAGCAATAAGTAAGAACAAGTAATCCTTTGATTGGGGATCAGACCACCTCAATTAAGCAAAGCTCAATTTGTATTCAGAGAATATATTTCGATGCCTAACATGCTCTCATAGGCTTAGTATTTATAGGACACTAGAAAGACTCCTAATCTCCCATGAATCCTAATTGTAGAGGACTTCTACTAAAACTAAAATACTGACTGACCCAAACTCTTAACCCTTGCAGAATATAAATCTAATACTGACTCAAACTCTTAACTCTATAGAATAAAAACCTGATACGACTAATATTACACAAATTGGTGTTGGTATCCCAACAACAAGCTATTCTCATACTTTACCAGTCTGCAAATTGCCATTTACTAACTAAAAGTTGCATTCAATTATTCTCATGTACATGCGTAATCATCTTTTAGATGCACCTTCAACTTGAAGGAATGTCTCACATCAAATGGGGCAGTGGTTTAAGGCTTTAAGCCAACCAACAGCTATGCAATGTCAGGAATTTAGCCGCTCTAAACCGGAGTTCTAAAACCTAGTTGTCAGTGAAATCTCTTTACCAAAGGAACTTCCGCATACAATTCCTTAAGAGATGCTAACAATAATTGCAGAAACCCTAGAATCTTGAGATATTATGATGAATAATAAGTAAACCAAGCACAAAAGATAACAAAGAACGAGAAAGTAAATCAACTCACAAGACACGCAAGATTTATAGTGGTTCTTCAATATCCATCAACGAGTATGATATTTCTTACATCCACTTCGAGCCGCACCAACTCAAATCCACTATCAACGAACCAATTACAATTTAAGAACACCTTTGTGGAAGTTCCAGCAAAATCTAGGTTACACCGTAGCAATCCCAAGACGTAACTTGTCTCTTGCACCTCACCTCTTTGCACTCAACCACGAAACCCTAGCTTTTCTCTCAAATGCTAGCAAACAAAGTTTCTCTAACTCTCACACCTCTCGTACATGTCATACATACCTTTCCCAACCCCCTATACACATCCTTATATAGGAGACACGGTTTAGGGTTTCCCCTGGGTCTAGGAAACTCAAAACTTGGGGCAAAAGTAAAGCAAACCGACTTAAAATATAGATTAACAACCAAGTAACCCGTCCAGGTTTTTAGCCACGCTTCTATGCAGTAAAGCGTGGGCTAAGGCACATAAAACTGTGGTCTAAAGCCCAAAACCGGGTTTCTCCACAATTTCATCAAATTTGGACTTCTTCTCTTGTTGGGCTTGACTTCATGCCTTCCTAAGAGCTTCTCCAATGGTTGATTTTCAAGGATAAAAGTCTTGTGCCACATAGGATCCACAACGAAATTTGTAAAAAATCATCTCCAACCCGTTGTTGTGAGGATGATGTGGCAAGAAAATATTTAGACATCCTCTAGGTGAACCTCTAAATATAGAGGTTCATTTAGAGGATGTCTTCCCATCCTAGTCATCTTTTTATACCTAAAAATAAATCTAAGCTATTATTTAAGTAAAAAATATCATACAAAATCTCTAAATATGTTTACTATATAATTACAATTAAGAAGATAATCTCATATGCTTGGCTCCAGATGGGTTCTCAGCTAAAGCTAGCTACAACTGGTTAGATAACAGGTTACCAGTCTCCATCAATGTCCCTCATTTCTCTACAATTTGGATTAAACAGGTGCCTCCAAACATGCAGTTCTTCATGTGGACCGCGGCTCAAAACTCAATTGCAACCACTGTAAATCTGATGAGAAGAGGTTCAAACATTCCCAATAGCTCTTGTTGCTTATGTTCATCTCATCCTGAAACAACAGAGCATTTACTCATGCACAATGCACATAAAGTCTGGTCATACTTCATTGGAAGCTACAACATCAAATGGGTGCATACAAGAACCATAGCTGAATTACTTCAAGCTTGGAAATTTAGAAGAGGCAGGAACTGGGGAAGGAAGATTTGGTCAGTTCTGCCATTTGCAATTTGCTGGTCAATCTGGTGCGAGAGAAACCAGAGAGTAATGGCACACAAAAGACCAAGAGCAGAAGTTGTCATCATAAATGAAGTTAAATCGTTGATTTATCTTTGGGGCACTACAGAAAAATGGTTTTGGGGCACACCAAAGACGCAAATTTTTACACATTGGAAAAACTTGTTAAATTGTAATTAGGAGCTATTGTACTTAGGCCGGTTCCTATGGAAACCATTAAACCAACCCTTTTGCAATCCAACGTGGCCTAGCAAACTCAAAATGGGACAGTGGGTATCGATGGAAAAAGCATCGACAGATGGAAAAAACATCGACGATGGAAATTCCATCGACGACAGTGAAGTATGACAAGGAGCTGTTGAACTAATAGTTGGTGCAGTAGTATTAGGTACTCAGAAATAGTTGGTGGAGTTGAAAAATGTAGTAGTTGTTGGTGTAGAAGCATAATCAAGTACTCATTATATAAGCTTTTACCATGTCATGAAAGTATAAGAACATGTAGAAGAAGATGTAGCAGCAGTTATTGGTGAAGATAAAATGGTGAAGTAGACGTAGACACGCAACCGGAACTCCATAAAAACGTAGACACCAGCCGGAACTCCATATACTCCAATGAGAAAACACAAACAAACTAACACCAGCTGCTATATAACCTCTTAACTATCTTCTCTAATAAGGAACAAACCAAAACACATAGAATCCAACACTTCCAATGGTAAATTCATACTCAACACCAAGAGACAAGCCTTTCACACCACTGAAGCTCATAAACAGCACCATTCTCAGCACAAGTAGACATCACTTACGCACCATCCAATTATTGCAGTTATCTTATTATTATGCAGCAAAAGCAATAACAAAACATGAAAGAAAAATAAACTATTGAAGAGAAACCACTTCAACTTGTATTATAGAGTAACATGAAAGGTACTTAACCACTGGTTGCACACTCACATATATGCAAACATAGAAGCAGGTTGTGCACAGATTCATACACAAGCTCAACAAAGTAGACTTCAATCTTTGAATCAGTACACCATCGACTCCAATTCGAAATCCAGAACTCAGCACCATCATTAAACACGCAAGATTTTCAACACAAACTACGCAAGCATAGGTGAGGACTGTCTCAAAGTAAGAATTGAGGATTGATGTATGAAAATGAGCATGAAACCAGCAGCAACAGATTCACCAACAAACTCAAAACCTTCTACTGAATTTAAGAAATCAATTCACTACCTAGTGGAACGACTTTAAGTCATCATCAAACCAACATATTGTAGTAGATTCAAACACGCTCAGACCAAATAGCATCAGGAATCAAGAATCTGTAAACCTTGATGAAGAAATTAGATGAAATAACCTAATTATGATGATAAAACTCAATCGAATTTGAAATTGGATACCCGAATAATGCAGTGAATCAAAAATTGAACACAAGAAGTCACATCTGAAGTAATCTAAACAAAGAAAAACCAAATTCGAGATTACCAGCAGAGATTTGAGCACCGCAGTTGAGGTAGAAGAGCTAATTCCACTCTAAGGATTATTTGCAAACTTCCAGAGCTCAAAGACGAAGACCAAAATTCAGATACTAGTTCTTGCTTGATCCAGTTTGTTGACGTAGCAAACGGCATCAAGAGATCAAACTCCACACCAAGAACTCAGCAACAAATCTTCACAACAAGAACACCATAAATCTTCATAGAATACTCCATTACCAACTGAAATTGGAACCAGTTGATGCTTGAGATGATTAAACCAAACCGAAAACCTAAAATAATTCGTCAAATTAAGAGAAAATCTCATAACAAATCCAAATCAGATCTGATTTAGGTCTCACACACTCATAGCAGAAGAAATTAGAGAAGAGATGATGTTAGGGTTTTGAATTAATGAAGGAGAGCTAGCGGAAGAAGGATCTTGCCCTCAGAGATTAATCTCTGAGTCTGATACCATGATAGATTGTATATCTACATTGCAGACGGTTTTGTATTCAAATGAATAAGAGAAATATATTTTGTTTACAGGACAGAGATGGGTTTATAAAGAACACTTCTCTCGACTGATATCTCTCAAGACTCACACACGTGTGCACAACACACTTACAATTCACATGACTCTAACAACACGACCTGCACACACTCTTGTGCTATTAGATTAGACTCTGAGATTGGAAATATCTCATTATGGCTGGAGAGCTGCATACGCGAATACTGAAGGGATCAAGCATGTAGCATATTTGCCAGCTTCAAGTGCGATTAAGGGGTCTTGACCTGTGTAAGTAGTTTCCCTATTGAAGCCCATAGAAGAGCAATCGGGATGCAAACCAAGGTAAGGGAGATTGTTGCACTCCAAGTATAAACTCCTAGTTTTCGGTATTGTTTTGCTCCAAAAGCTTGACCTGATAGAGTTTCCAACCCACTTGCCATTCCTAGCTGGTTGTCATGCAAAAAGATATGTCAGCAATGTAAAATTCAGAGAAAGCCAAATGAACTTCAACTTCTTTAAACAGATAATAAAAAAAATGATGCAGTGTGCACCACCTTTGACATAGCAAAAGTCCCATTGAACGGTAAAATTTCATGTCAAGGGCATTAAAAACTATAAACAAGTCAAATTTCACTTGACCGGCAACCATTCATCTGCACCAACTTCAGAAAACTATGAAACTTATAGATAGACACCTACAAAAAATCCCCAATTAATCCATGACAATAAACTAGACCAAGTTTTTTCCTCGTCACCTACAATTCATCAAAATCCCACTACACCCAACCTTACAGTTTCAACACAAAAGAAGTATCAGAACCTTACAAACTCGAAAAGACAGACAGACATTATGAAGGACAAGATAACTCAATGAATTATACAGTCTCTCGTAGGTGCCTCCCTAACAGAAATGGTAAACTTCATCAAGATTTAAACCTGAAATGTGCAGGGTAAAACCTTTGTACACCATAACCTCGACCAATTTCATCAATTCTCTATTACTGAATTAAAAGAGTGCATTTATAACTCAAACATAAACTTAATGCAACAAAGAAGTTTTACTCTTCTCTTCTAATTCCAGTTAGCCACTAATTCCATCGGGTCTCCATTCTAACCGTGTGACAAGTGCTTAGTCCTGGTCTCCTTAGCATCAATAAAGATAAATAAGTTTTGATACAAGAACAAATTCAATTCGTTTCTTCTATAGTTAGTTATAATGTATCTTACTGTTTTTCCCTAATCGAAAATTCAATTTCCTAGCAAGCAGAACTAGTTTTCCCTGACATGACACCGTTATCATAAACTAGACAGTTTTTCCCTTCTCATTAATGCATTATAAAGTCTCTCGTAGGTGCCTCTCTAATAGAAACTGTAACCTTCAATTAGAGTTAAACCTGAAATGTGCAGGATAAAACCCTCGTACACCATGACAAAACTCTATTACTGACTAAAATGAGTGCATTGCAGGGGAGTTCAAAACTCTTCTCTTCTAATTCTAACTAGATAACCGCTGAAAATCGCGGTGGAGGGCCGACCGAATTCGATTTTAGTCCAATTAACACAAATTCGTTCTAATTTGATTTTTTTTTTCTTTAACAATAGTTGGGGATTTGTATTACTTGATTATCCAAAAATTTGGAAAGAAAACAATCAATTGGGGTTCAATTGGCCAAATTGAGGTGAAATTGAAATTTTCAATTGAAGACAATTTCTTTCCAATTTGAACATTTTTTTTTGCTTGAACAATAATTGGGGATTAGTATTACTTGATTATCAAAAAAAATTGAAAAAAAAACGCTCAATTAAGGTTCAATTGAGCCAAATTGAGGTGAAATTGACAATTGCGTTAGTTACAACTAGATTACCGTTTGCACGGTGGGTGGCCGACCAAGATTTAAATGTGGTAATAAAGTGAATCTGAGGTGCACTTATAGAACACAGGCTAATGTAGCGAGATAGCATAGGCTTTTGCTTACCAAGGTTCTAAATTAGACATTGCCTTGTTGGGTAGGTAAACAAATGGGAAGAAAATTAAAAGTGAATATTTGATGTCCCACAACTCTCCCACTTCCAACTGTTGCTCGCATGACTAACACGTGTTAGCATCACAATTAAAAATCTGTTTTCTAACATAAACCCACAAAAAAAAAGAGTAAACCTCCGATCTGTTTCCCTTCTCCGTCTGCATCTTCCATCTCTCTCTCAGAAACAAACATTTTAGGTTCTGAGATAATTTGATTTGATAGTTAGATTGTTTTGGTAAAAAACTATATCAAAGTTGAAATAGCAATACTTGGGGTTAATAATAATCACATATCTGCATTTACTCGATCCGATTTTATGTGTGTGTGTTCTTCTTTATAGATTGCATTAATTGAATCAATTTGAGTGATTTAGCAGACAATTGAATTTCTAGTTTTCTGAAATCTGTAAGTGAAGGTGGAAATCGTTGTTATCAGATGAGAATCATGAAGAATACGTAATGTGGGTCAGATTCTGTGACGGGATGAAAACCAGACCCGAATACCCGACGTCCTCTCTAATGAAGATTTTTTTTTATCTATTTAGAATGAAAATAATGGAGAAATTGATGGATTTCGATCGATTCAATGCATATTTTAATGAAGTTTGAACATATGATTTGTCTGTTTGATTATTGTTGATGGAAATTGGTGATCAATTTGGTTGAATATCTCATATTTAATCTTGATTTCATGAAATTGATCAAAATTGATTGCAAAATTAAATTGGAGCGTCACTCACATTTGCAGATTGAGTGTCCATAAAGGACTCCCTAACGGTCGTCCAATTAATTGTTAGTGACTATTTACATTTAAGTGTCCATAAGAGGTCCTCCCTCCCTTCGGGCCCGTTGGGCCCTCCGGTCGGTCGGCCTAATTAGCCACTAATTCCACCCGGTCTCCATTTCCATGGCATGACAAGTGATTATTCATGGTCTCTGTAGCATCAACAAAGATAAATAACTTTTGATACCACAAATAAATTCAATTCCTTCTTTTATGTTTTCCCCTAATCAAAATTTCTATTTCCTAGTAGCAATATGACACCATAGTTATAACAGAACCCTTTGTGGGACAGAGCATATACTTGTATAATAGGTGCAAACAATCAAGGGTTTGTAAAAAAAAAAAAAAGGAAACTCAATGGCGAATGGAAACTCAATCCTTCAAGTGTCAATGCCTTGGGAAGCTATAACTAATATGAAGAAGTGTCAGAGTCTGTTACTTTCTTTTGAGTCTGTCAGTTTGAAGTTTAAGAATAGGAAGTTTATGCCTATGGTCGACAAGTTAGCAAAAAAAGTTAGGTCTAAGGGAGTCAGTTTTTTCTCAACAGAGAATCTAAACGGTGTCCACAAGTGTTCGTTTTTGGCTGATCCAGATCTTAATTCTGGAATCCTGAACAACTTTGTATCTTTATTTCCTGGTTAGTCTATGAAAGTTTCTTTTTATCAAAAAAAAAAAAAAATAAAAAAAAAAAAAAGGAAATTGATTGAAGGGATTATTACCATAAGGCTGAAACCAGTAACACCACAAAGGGAAGTAGCAAGAGCAGCACTAGACAAGGATAGCTCTCCAAGATGACCAACCATCATCATAGAAATAACTTGTAAAAGATACATAGATAAGGTAACAGCAACCATTGGACCACCAATATAGCTTGCAACCTTTGTTTCCTGTACAAACACACCCCATGTAAACCCTATCTCTCTTCTTGAATCTTCCCCTACTAGAAAAGAAAAAAAAAAAAAAAAAAGCGAGATGTCACCGGTATCTCACCCTTCACTGGCACTGGGGTTCATGCCTTTACTCCGGGACGCGCCTTGACTGTAGCCGTTGACAAGAAGCGAGATAAATATCTAGAGATTTGTCGAACTAACGGGTATAACTTCGGCACTTTGGCCTTTACAACCTTGGGAGAACTTGGAGACGAAACAGTGGAATTTCTGAGAAGATTGAAAAATTTTCTAGCTAGGCATGATTCTACTATTAATGTTGGAAATTTCCTCTTCATTAGAATAGGTTTAGCTATTCAGAAAGGGGTTGGAGCCCAGCTTGTGGCTAGGCTCCCAACACGCACTGTGTAAACTCTATGTTGTTTGTCGAAATAAAATGTGCATTTCATAATAATAATAATAATAATAATAATAATAATATTGTGGATAGCTTTGCTGCATTTTCCAAGTCTAAAAGATTGATTGGGGGGGTGATGTTGAAACTTGAAACGAGTGGTGGTGTCATCTGTCATGGATGATAGGGTGCATGGTGAATGGTAAATAGTACTTGGATGTTTATTTACTTTTTGCTCCGGGAAAAAAACCTCACGTCATTGGGGAGTACAGAAAAGTTTTGGGGCAGATTTCAAAAAAATTTGAAAACTCGATCACCCGGGTGTAATTAGGCTATCTCTTATCTCAGTGTCTAAAATACCCCGCACATATTAAGCTACCGAATAACTAAAAACAAGTTACCAATTAAGCTAACCTAACTACAAATTAATCTACTTAGCCACCGATTAGCTTAGGTTGTTTTATTTTTGTTATTTTGAGAGAGAGTTAGAAGAAGAAGAAGAAGAAAAAGAAGAAGAAGTATTTTTTTTTTTTTGTTGAGATGGTTGTTTTGAGTGAGATTGAGCGGGGTGAATCTTCTTCTCTTGAAGGTGATCATGCTACGAATTCCTCTTACGTTAAAGAAGCCATGGATTGTTGGAACTCTACCATTCTAGAGAAAAGCCATGAACAAGAGTGTTTGTTAGAAAATCAAGAATCAAAGAAGGGAAAGGAAGTGAACTCGACTCCAAATGATCAGGTAGTTCTCTAATTTGAAACCCGTTAGCTTGTAATGGTTGATTGACTATGAAAAATCAAAGTTTGCATGCCTTGAATGTTGCAGTTAGAATATTCGATAGATCCAGACCATTAATGGAGCCACCGAATATCCCAACCACCATCCGTACATGCACAATAAAGTAACCATTCAGTTGCTCGAAATCTTTTCAAATCTACCGAATGTGTACTCGGTAGACTTTTAAGCTACCGAGTTGTACTCGGTGGCTCAAATGGTTACCGAATAATATTGATTTTTGGTACAGAATATTGGCCAAACCTCATCTATATTCGGTGGCTTAATTATCTACCGAGTGATGCTTTCCAGTACTACTCGGCACTTTGTCTTTTTCATCAAGCTACCGATTGTTGTTAAATTTCCAATTTAGTTGTCTAATGTTTTCAATCTTCTTTGTAGCTTGTACCCTTTGGGGACCTTCCCGATGATGATGTTGTTGAATATGATTCATATTTGCGACCCGATACCTCCTCACACTATCTAACTGACTTGGTATGCCTCCTACACTTGTATTTATCTATGATTTTATCCCGTTTGGTTTGGTTTTCTAATTGTTGTGACTTTCTCGTCTAGACATGGAAATAGAAGAAAGATGCAAAGGCTTGGCTTGAGGTGCGTGCAAAAGAGATCATGCGCGTAGTAACCACGGGTCGACAATCAAGGTGGAATAGGTTTGAAATGATTTGTGAGTGCGGTAGGAAGGATGAGAGTCATAAAGCAAAGGGTTATAAGTATGTAAAGAAGACCGACGTGATTTACGATACTCATTCAAAGAAGACCGATTGTCCGTTCAAGCTTCTTTTAATCTAGGACGTGATGAATTATGGAGAATGAAAGTAATGAATGGTTATCACAACCATGATGATCCGGAAAGTCTTGTTGGGCACGTTCCTTATGCTAAGTTGACTCCACCTCAAATGGATCTTGTAAGGGCGATGATGGGCACAAGTACCGAGAATCAAATCCTCACTATGATAAGGGAGCAAGACCCCAATAACTTGTCTACTTTGGCTACAGTTAAAGCCGCGCAGTGTATGTTTAGAAAGCTGGATTGGGATGGTCGATTGATTATGTCTCAATCGGCTTGGTTATGCGAGCAACACAACTACACAATGAGAAGGCAAACCATTAACGGGGAAGTGAAACGTATTTTTTTGGCACATCCGGATATGATTAAACTTGCAAGATGCTTCCACAAATTTTTGTTGATTGACTGCACGTACAAAACCAATAAATACAACATGCCATTGATCAATATTGCTTGCCACACATCGGACAAACAAAGTTTCACCGTGGCTTGGGGATTGATGGATAGGGAGATCGAACCAAGTTATGTTTGGATGTTGAACAAGGTGAAGGGTCTTTATAATCCGGGTGAAATTCCAAACGTTTTCGTTACGGACAACGAACAAGCCTTGATGAATGCCATCCAAGAAGTATTTCCTGGTTCCCACAATATTCTTTGCACTTGGCACATCCAGTGTAACATCAAAGCGCGTTGCAGAAAGCATATTCAACCGAAAAGGCGTCTAAAAGGTGCGGACATTGAATTAGAGGAACAGGAACGTCTTAGTAAACTCACCGATGCACAACGAGAGGAAGAGGAAAAAAAGTTTGAGGAGGAGTTTAAGGATGGTAACCGATTATTTTTGCTATTTCAAAAAGGATGGGATAAGATTGTTTGGTCTATGACTGAGGCGGAGTATGAGCTGAACCTGGAGGCTTGGATATTCGAGTGGAGTCAGAACCCAAAACACAAGTTGGCAGTAGAGTATTTTCAAAAACAGTGGTTGCCGCTAAAGGAGATGTTTGTCCGTGCATGGACATATGATTATAAAAACTATAAGAACGAGGCAACAAGTGTGGTGGAGGGTCAACATGGGAGACTGAAAAGAATTCTTCAAGGAGGTCAAAATGGGGTTGTGTCGCTCCAACATGGTATTCACGAGTTCACCAAGCGTGATTTGACCAGAATAAAGGCAAAAATGGAGTGGAGTAGGCAAAGATATTTTAAAAAGTACAAAGGTCATCCACTTCTTCGTGCTGGTAGACTTTCCGGAGATTGTATAGTTAGATTGTATTGTTCAGGCCTGTCGAATATTCGCTTTGTTCTAATTTCCCTGGCCCTAATGTATACCAAAGTACAAAACAAAGAAAAGAAAAACTTTGATATCAGGTTCTAAAACAAAGTACAAGTGTCTAGCAACACTCGGTAGTACATGTATCTACCGAGTAGTGTAAAATGGAAGGCACAGAACACATACTCGGCAACCAAAAAAGAAACCGAGTGTGGAGAATTGACCCTCGGTAGCTTGATATAGCTGCCGAGTACACTTACTCGGTAGCTCGATAAATAAATGAGTTACCGAGTGGTGTTAAACCCTTCGGCAGCACAAACATACTCGGCAAACAGAAGAGCTACCGAGTAAGAAAAATTGTTACTCGGCATGCGAAATTGCTACCGATTATACCTTAAAAAATTTACAGAAAAAATATGATATGAAAAATCATACTCGGTAAGTCAAAAGAGCTGTCGAGTAGTGTATAATCCATAAGCACTCGGTAAGCAAAAGAGCCACCGACTCTGTAAATTTTCATACTCGGTAGCTTTATAGTTTTTCTGGGCGAAAAATGGAAACCCTAATTGCTAAATTCATACATAAGCTTGAGAATTACCTCACTGAAACCATTGGTGGAACCACTTCTGACAATGTAGTATTCTCTCTATCTTCTCCTTCGAACCAATTTTCAATTTGTGGGTCGGGGGATGAATGTCCGTCTCCGTCGTCTTCTTCGCCAAATTCTCGTCGAATTGAAGGTGGAGTAGAAGAAGATGAAGAATTTGGACTAGGTGAAGGAGGGGGTGCTCTCTCCTTTCCTTTATTCTTTTTCGGAGCCATTATATCGACGATGAATCGTTATCGAATCGACACTTAACGACGAATAATCGACGATGAAATCAAATAATGAAGAAGCAACCGAATGTAATTGGGAGTATGGGATGAGAATGGTGGTGAAAGAGAAGATAGATGCGGAATTGGGTGGTGGAGGAGGGGATGGGGAGGAGAAGAGGTGAGGAAGGGGAGGAGGATAATGAAATTTTTCATCTCATTCGGTGGTTTTAGGTTAATATAATCTCTCAAGGGTAGTACATACATTTTACATGTTTGGGAAAGGGTACAACAAGTTTTTCGCCTACCCATTTAGCCACCCCTTAACACGACCAAGCATCTCGCCGAATAACCCAAATCTGCCCCAAAACTTTTCCATCGGCCCCAATGACGTGAGGGAAAAAAAATACTCCCAACATGTATTTAATTGTTTGGCCACAAGATGTACGATGTACGGTAGGCGTAGGGAATTTTCATCTAGTAGCAACGACTATGGGATAAATTGTGAAAATTATTTATCCCTTTCGAAATAGAGTATAGAGGAATTGAAAAGTCCATTTTTTTTTTGTTTGCGTGGTATACTATTTCATTCCTTTGTTTCTATCTATCTTGTTCAGTCAAAACCGGTAACTGATAGAGTTTGTGACTCAACGATACCCCATGATGTGATGTAGCCAGATTCCTGGAGTTATAGCTAGATATTTCCTTCCATTGAATGTCTTCCTCGTTTCAAAAGCAGTGTTAAAATCCTATACGTCTCACATGTTCATACGACTGCCTATATATGTGGCACCTGTTTGTCTGATTGGTATATGTTCCCTCCAGCTCAAAGAAATGACTCTTCTGATTTCTAGGTAAAAATAAAAGGGTTTTGTTATCTTGTGCACCCATGCACAAGATAACATCCAATGATTAGCATTGGGGAAAGTAAACAAATATAAACATTAGGAGAGAATGTGCAACATTTAGTGGATTGTTTAAATCTCTCCCACTCTTATTGTTTAAAATATGTAAAACTAACATCATCTCTCCTAATGTTGCACCTTCTCTCCTAATGTTTATATTTATTTACTCTCCCCAATGCTAATCATTGGATGTTATCTTGTGCATGGGTGCACAAGATAACAAAACCCAAAATAAAAAATGTAAAAGGGTCACTCTTTCTAGAACCTTATTAAATTGTTGTATACTGGAGATCTAATTTTATTTATGAGTAATTCTACGAATATACCCAAAAATCTAAGAAAAAATCCAGAGATTTAATCCGATGGTCAGTACTTTACGTGCTTAGCATTGGGATAGATAGTGGGCAAAAGTGAGGCCAAAGGAAAAAAAGTCTGTCTCTTGCTGGATTATTCCTGGAATTTACTCCCGGGATGAATATCATTTACGTTATTCATTTCATTTTCAATTATTATTATTATTATGGTGTATGTACACTCTCTTTTATTGAAAAAGCATATGTACTTTTTTTTAATTGTGTTAAGAATTTTGATGGATGCTCTTTGAATATGCTTGCGATTGAGATGAATCACTATCAAAGTAAAACAACTCCTCCGTAGGGAGGGAAAACATTCTTATGGGAATAAAGAAATGTTGATCCAACGGTTCAGATTAATCCATACAAAAAAAAATCTCCCATAAGAATTTTTCTTCCAAAAGCTTTTTCAAAGGTTCGAACTTGAGACACTAAACTTGCTGAGTTAAACCGTCAGATTTTCCCTCGAAACTTTGTCCACATCTTATTCCAATGCATTTCACGAGACTTAAACCGTCAGATTTTCCCTCGAAAAAACTGGTGGGCAGAGTTGGCGGTCAACCTAATCATTTCTATAAAACAAGTGGTTCTAATATATTTCAGTATTTTTATTCGCCCGTATTTGCGTATTTCCTTGTTGCCTTCCTAACAGCTTTTCACCCAATTCTAGGTCCAAAACACATTTTACCTTGGCTATTTATACCAAGAAATAGACATGGGTTATCAACTTATCATCCGTAGCACGTGACCAAAAAAAAAAAATGTTAGGCCATCCTTGGGTTGCTGCTTTGCTTTGCTTTGTCAACTTTGGCCCAATGCCGGCCGTGTGTCAAAGAACGTCCAAAGAAAAACGCTTTGCGAAAGGATTTTTCCTACTTACTAGAATTATGCCCGTGCTACTTACCGGGCTTTTCTACCGTTTGTTTGTTAATCATTTTTCACTTTTCTCCCCCATACTATGACTATCGCCTAATTGCTATGTAATTTAGACGCAAAGGGTCGACGTCTGGTAATAATAAAGTTTTAAAAAAAAAAGATTTATCCCAAATCAGGTAATTAATCAAAACAAAATAATTGAAGGTAAATTTGATTTCAAGGAGATTTTTCATAAACTTCATAACTTGGAACGAAGACAAATTAGATGCCCTCAAACATGGGCCGGTCCTAGTTTAAGACACGCTTGGTAATTACTTTGAAAATAACATGATTATCCCCGCCCTACTTCATTAATTTTGTCCGAAAGATTCACAAATCATTAGGCAAAAAAGGAGTAAATCTCGATTAGAAATTGAAGATGGATTCAGTGTTTTACAGAATTTTTCAAAGAGACACAGTTTAACAGGTGACATTCACAGACCCATGTCTATTTTTCTTGTTCATATTTGTATAATAATTCAATCAAAAAAGTAGTTTAATTAATAGGTTTGATTAATCTACTTATTCATATATCCAATTCCGAAAGTAGTGCCTACTCTCATTAAGCTAACATTTTCTCCTTTATTTCGGCCGTATAAAACTTGTGCTTAGTTGAAGTCACCTCTAAGCCATCTCATTATTTATACATACTCTTTTCTATAAATATTCAAAATGTTTATCACCTCCTTATCCGCAATAATTAAGTCAAAACTGATTAATATTGTCCCAAAATTGGTGTCTTTAGCATTCCACACGGATAAGCACATCTTGGAATTTTGGTGAAGTGAATGTTTTATTATTAGAAGTCGACTCCGTTGGCCAAACCAGCCACCATACCTCATGTCCCGTGGCAATACCACTATTTTACAATTCAACGCCTCATACTTCTTTAACAATGCCACCATCGTATACCCATTCCCATAGTAATGTCACTGTCTCGTAACCAAGCCACCACCGTTTCTTTTTTTTTTTTAATAACCAAGCCAGCATAATATACTAATGTATTTTCTGCGTTGATCTTGTTTGTTTTTGTTAAGTTACATTATACATTGTTAAGTTATGCCCTTCAACCAAACTGTTTTGAAATAAATAATAAACGAAGCCTTACCCAACTTAAAAAAATTATAAAATCCTACAAATTTCTATACTTGTGGTTTGTATTCAAAGTTTTGGTGTTTGAGCTCTAACCCGTATATAAGTCACATTCTCTCCGATAAAGGAAACCAATATAATAAATAGTGTTACTTTAATTTAACATCGAAATACACCTGCTCAAGAAAACAGATTGTTGTTTTCGATGCCGCTGTTGTTGTCGCGCGAGTGTTTTTGGTGCAGCTTCAATCTGAGTGGGCTGGACAATAGTGAATTCCTCAAATGTTCAAGCATAAAATAGATAATTAACATAGAGGCGCCAAATTCGCCAATCCAGAAACCCCAATCATATCTACGGGTGTCAATGGATATCCGATTATCCGCTATTCGTTCGGTACCGTTCCGTTAATAAAGGATTTTATCCGAAACTTATTGGAACGGATATCCGTTACCGCTAGTTAACGGATAATAGCATGTTAACGGAACGGTAACGGTAGAGCATGTATCCGATCCTTTAAATATCCGTTACCGTTAAGGTAGGGCTTTTTATAGAATTTTACATAAACCTAGCTAAACTTTTTGCATTTCCGTTTATTTTTTGTATGAACAAGTGTCTACTAGTACTACTACTAGTTTGTTGAAATTCTTACTTATATCACAATATTTTTTTTGGTATTACAAGATTGCAAATTTCAACAAAGTATTTTTCTTTATATATAACTTAAAAATATTAACGAAACGGATATTATCCGTTATCCGTTAATATTAACGGAACGGATACGGAATGAATTTTTTACTATCCGTCGGATAATTAACGGATAATGGATATCCATTAAAAATTAATGAAACGGATACGGTATGACCAATATCCGTTCGTTAAGTACCGTTGACAGCCCTAATCATACCCTTCATGTGCAAACTTGTTCAACTGGACACTTATCGACACAATATCATAAAAATGGAATATTGTGGAGGCTTCTACTATATTTAGTTACGTATATGGGTGGAAACTCTGGTCGAATTTATACCCATGGCCATAGTATTCAACTGTGGATCAAGTACATAAGCAAAAACAAAATCTTCTTGCTACTGTATTTGACCCATTTTCTTCAACCAAAAGCAAGACCTTTGAGTACAAATATAATCACGTCGTTCACAGACCTAGATTTGTGACCCAGTTTGCAATTAGCAAAGGAATGCTTCGAAAGATGTGTTTTCTGGGAAGCCATACTTAATGAATTAGAACTCATTGTTCACAGACCTACTGATCGAAACATATCTACATTCTAATTTTGCTGAAGAAAAGACAGAAGAGGAAATTGGGTACCACTGTCACTGAATTGCTGCCACTGATAATCACATCCTCGAGTCGAGGTTGCCCCATGAGTTTGTTTCTTCTACATAATGCCCAAATTCACTTTATCTAGCATGTTTGAAGTTTGAAATGGCAACTACGTCAACCGTTAAACTCATCAATTTAGCTTATCAAGTATGTAAAGGACAGAATAGCACCCAAAGTGTAAGGTAGTATTGTATCTGAATCACCATGTTCCTCGGATGGATGTTTCTTCGATGAGTAATGGATGATGCCGTGCTTAATGTGTGGAGAATGTTTCTTGTCCATAGAGTTAAATTAAACATATGGAGGCATTGTACTTAAGTAAATGGAAACAATACTTGCAGTTCCTCCACCTACAAAACTCAACGACGTCAATGTAGCCAAAAGCTTACTCCCTATCCTTTGGTCCAAATACCAACAGCTTTGTCATTCGATCGTATGTATCGAAGTTCTATATTGCTTTGACTTGAGCGTTACATATAGCTAGAAAATCAAACTAGACACCAGGGCTGGATGACTCAAGTTTGTAGATTATTTAGTGACATCTCACCATCAGAGACATCGGCACACTGTGCGGTGTTCCTGTTAATCATTGTTCTTAGAAGTTTCCCTAGTACGTGCAACTCGGCATTGTACTATTCATAGGATATCCAACACGTTAAGTCTCAGAATTCAAATTCTCTTTAAAGGAAGCTGAATTTTAAACTCTAAGACAACGTTCTGTATATAATTTTTGTTTGGTTAAAAAACGATAGAGGTCATCATAGGAAAATCTGGTTTACCATAGTTAATCTGTGTGTGCCATTTTTATGATGTTGCTCGGCTACATAAAGACCAATGAGCACAACCCCGATCTCCATTCCGTTTGTAGTTTACCTAATTAACGGACACATAATTGACACCCATATATCTTGAGATTAATAATAGATTTGAGACATCAAGTAAAGTGGAGGAATTTTCTTAAATAAGCATGTCAAGCTTACCATTTTAATTGCATGCTTCCTCTCCATCTTTTTCATCATCAATTACATCTATCGTCCTAATTTAGTTCTAGGAAATGCAGGCATGTCAATGCTTCTTACCAAGTGTCGGTTTAAGACGCTTTTCTCCCTCTAAACCTGGTTAAATTAATTGAAGTACACACTAACAACTGAAACAACAATCGTACCTTTAAAGTGCCTCCCATATGCAAATCTTCCAATGAAACTCAGCTGCTGGTTCCCTGGTTAATTTTGAATAATTACCTGCAGCTGGAACCAACTTGGCACCTTGACCTTGTTTACATTCAATCCAATGCACATATGCTCGCCTCTACTGCTTGCAAGTGAGCATGGCCAATAAGCATCAAGGCTTGACATTAGCTTTCAATCGATGCAACTTCAACCCCATCGTTAGAAAGATAAAGAAGATCCATTACCTGGTTCATGATTAGGGTGACACCCGTTCTTCAGTGTTCTCTTCCTCCTTTTTTCCGCTTGAAATAGCCTTCTCAATTTGTTAAGAAGGTGCTTTGTTCTGTAGTACTTATCGTGGATGGTAATGGAGCACCATGCATTCCTAAAGCCAATCCTACACAAATGAATCCAACATAGGTCAGATGTAAGCTTCCATTCTAGTAACCAAAATAATTCGTAAAACCCAACATTCAAAATCACTACTAACTTCGAATGTTTAATCTTAAAAAAGATGATTGGAAAATCAGGCTTTAACATGAAAAGATTAAGATAATAATCTGTGTATATAGATGTGTGTACGGTGTACCTAAGAGTCTCTAGGTGCATTAGATGATGAAAAGAGTAACGTAGACAAATTGGAGAACACCACGAACACCCTTAACAGTGACAATACGTATACCACCAGGTTTAAGAAGCCGATAATTGTGTACGTACCAATCGTGTGTGAATACAAGGTATCCCTTTGAAAATCTCAGTTGATTTCGCCTTCATTATTCTCTCAGCCATTGTTCTGTCTGTACAATTCACATCAAATCATTATATAGAAAAAGTAAGAATTGCAAGAATCGCCGGGATAAAACCTAGCTTAGTTTCTGTTTGGAAGCGAAGGTAGAGGGAAAGAGAGAATTCGTTTTATATGGCAGCAAGGAATTCTAATTTAACCTGAAAAGACGGAAACAGACCCCGAGGTGTGAGAAAAAAGACCAAAGAGGGGCTAGCCTTAAAGTAGGAAACCTTTTTTTTTAACGGAGTTAATTAAAAACACACTTGGCAAATATTTATTGGTCCAAATTTACGAATTTTAATTACTTAACTGAGTTAGATAAAGTGGGTATACGTCACTAATATGAATGATATTTTAAAGAAGTGTAAACATAGTATAAGTGTTTTTAAGCCAATCAAAAGAGGCCAAGTGTCCCCCTTATAATGACTGCACCATAGAAGCCCTCTGTCGACCAATAGGAAGTCGTGGTATTGTCACCGCGCGACATGAGAGCTTTTATCACTTAGGCTTTTAAATATTTAGATTGCATGAGACCATGCAATGGGTATTATTATATTATATACTTAAAAGATCAGTTACATGATTGCCTTATTTATATACGCAGTAAATTACAAGAACATGTATAAGCAAATCAAACATTCACAATCCTCCTCCTTAATCTTCGAGTCTATGCCATTTCACAATCAGTTGACATGAACGACACCAGCTTGTTCACAAGATCATATTCAACAATGAAGTTATTCTGGACCACGTTCCCATAGATAGCCAAACCATCTGTTGGCCTGAATGCTAGACATGCAAACTCACCATTCAGTCGGAAAAGATTCAAGAGACTAAGAACAATATCAGCACCAGTAAAGTGAGCAGTAACGGTTGGAACCGAAGCTGGATCTGAATCCCCTGGATAACATAAACTTAAACTTGTATTAGGATCAGGAACGGGATCGATCGTAATGGCTTTCTTCATTTCTGCTTCAAATGCTGCGTAAAAATCAGTTGGTAGAGATGTTATAGTAGAACCGGAGTCGATGACAATATTCCCTTGTTCAAGTGGTACTGCACTGGTGGTACTACTTGTGTTGAAAGGGATTCTGGTTTCACCAACACTAATAGCTTCAAGTGTCAGGAAATAGAAAGAAGATCTTGCTTTAAAGACTATTGGAGTTGAAACAACTCCTGATCCACTAACCAGCTTAGGGTTACTACCAAATGTTAATTTACTTGTTGCTGTTTTTGAATTAATATTCACCAAGCAGTAAGAAAATTTGTTATCTATGCTTGAACCCAACTGAGAAACCAACGAGAACGGTCCAGCATCAAGACCAACCAAACCAGCTCCACGTGCACTGAATATTCCAGTGTTGTTATGACCACAACCAAACGCCATGTTAGAAACTGATATATTTGTTTCAGCACCACTAGTTGATTGAAAAGTTAGGGTCTCCCGTGCGAAATTCCCAATAGAGATCGATCCATCGCCGTAACTTATATTGTATTTACAAGCAGCACCATCGCAAGGGATGGCATTACTGACACTACTTAGTGCGTCACAGGCCTTTGTTGCGCAAGGAATGTCTATGTAAGTAGACGAGTTTTGAGGTGCGAATATTGGAGAGGTTATTTGTGGGAAACAAACATCACAAGGTGAACACTGGAACCATATGATATCACTGCCGGTATCCGCAATCGCAAGCAGTGGAAGTGCTGGTGTTCCAACTGCAAGTAACATTAGGTAGTCACCCACACCATCTAAGAATACGGTTGACGTTATGTTACTGCCGAGTTTGTTTGATGATTTTGCTGATGAAGACTTCTTACCGAAGTGATTGCAACGGCTAATGGAACGACGAATGGCATTCTCAGCTCGATCAGAAGCTTTGTCTGCTGAGCTGAAAAATGGAGAACGAGGAGAGTCTCTATGAATTAAATCAACAGTAAAACCACTGCCATAAACGTAAGAGACTAAAGAAATTGTGTAACAAAGGAAAACACAAAGATGCACAATGGAAAAATTGTATGCTGCCATGGCTGAAATTTTGTATTAGAGATACTTTTGTGATCAGGTTATAGTGAGATTGAGTATCGGCATGCATGCTGTGAATTTATAGAGAACTGAGGACGGCTAGATGCAACCAGTGCGTTGCTAACTAGGGAAGGTAGAACTGATTAAAAGAACAAAAAAATAAAAACGACAATTTCCAAATACTGACCTTTTCTTTTTTTTTTCGAGAAAAAGTAAAATTGTATTGAAAATGAAGTGTCAAGATAGCACCCTCCAATAGTGAGCTTAGGCTAAGTCTTACAAGTTTCTAGGTTGGGTTCTAGTTCCATTTCCACATCAGCTAGAACACCCACCAAGTCTTAGGCCGCTTCCAATGGAGCCATCAAAACACTAATCTTGAGTGTTTTGGTTGGCTATGGAACTAGTATAGAGCGGTTTTTCCATCGAGGTCGATGGTTTTTCCATCGACGATGGAATTTTCATCGATAAATTGATAATCTCTCATATTTTTTGGGTTAGCAAATCTTTTTTTATTAAAATTTGGTCCCACATATATATTTATCTAGTTTTTAAAATCTTTATTTATTATTTGGACCCACAAAATAACTTAAAATACTCAACTTATATCGAATTTGCTAGTTTTCCCACTGTCCCATTTTTAGTTTGCTAGGCCACGTGGGATTGTAAATCCTTTGATTTGCTTGGCTCCATAGGAACCGGCCTTATGCCGAATTCCAGACGCCTATTGAAACATTGATGTACCGCTGAATCAAACAACGCAGACAATCAATACCATTGGATAAGATCAAATAGGTTAGATGCTTGGAATATTCTTGTTTGGATGAAGGCCATTGAAACAAACACAAAGTTAACTTTTTGGGCGCTTTTCCAAACAACATTCAAAACTCGATTCTACTTAGAATTCGACTTTTCTCTGGAGAGAAAAGTAGAAGAGGGACTTTTGGCAACGCTTTTAGCGAATCTAGAAGCCAAAACTGGAACAATAAGACTTAGCCTTATAACCAACTACTCTCTAATAACCAAATTAACCCAGTCTAAAATAAAACCATCAAGCTTGATGTTCTTAAACGAAACAACATTAATCGATCAACTAAGTGACAACAACTTGACATATCTATCTATAATAAATAAGACAATTTAAGGTTTATCTCATTATGTCTTAGATACTAGAATGTCAACTAAAGACCTTTTCAAATTGATTTAAGGGGATTAACATGGTAAGTCCCTCTGTTAATAGTGTATTCTCATTTAAGTCACACAAAAAAACAGATTCACCCAAAAGTCCTTTGTAACGGATTTTCCGTTAGGGCACAGTTAGTTCAGGGTTAAATCAGAGGGACCCCACCATAAATTTTATTCACGGTAATTTACCCTATTAGCCTTACTGGGTAAGAAATTCCCAGATTGCCCTCGAGTTAACTAAAAATCAGATAAGAAATGGATATCGATGAAATCCAACGGATGATAATATTGCTTAAAAATATAAGTAGGAAAACCCTAAATTTTAGTCTTCAGTTTCTTCACTTGCCGCTGCTTCTTCTTCCTCCTCTCTAACCTCACTCTGCGAGTAGGAACTCTTAGAAAATAAAGATGAACCAGTATTCAAGATTTGTACAACGAGATCGAAGAAGAAATTATGTTTTGTTCACTTGTTTCTTGTTTTTTATTTAGACGACCTGTAAGAAGTACTTGAAGTCCTGTATATATGTATACTCTTTTTAGTGATTGAAGACCTGTATGTTTTTAGTTGTTGATTCTTAGAGAGATTTATAAGTTTTTAACTAATGGAATCGCTCTTTTAATCAATCAAGTTTTTGTTTTTTTTTCCTGAATTTTTTGCTGAAGGTTATGGTAGATCTGAGATCTTTTAATTTGATGTTTTGGGTTGACGGTGGTGGAAGGATTTAAAGATTCCATGATGGTGTTGATGCTTATGTTGATTACGTTTGTTTTTTTTTTGTTAAAATTTGGATTCCTTTTGATTTATTGTTTCTGGGTTATGAATATTTGGATTTTATGATCTCTGTATTATTTTGTGGTGCTGGTCAGTAAGATGGCACAAAAATTGGGGGTAGATCTGAGTTCTTTTTGATGAAAATAGGGTTATTTGTGGGTGTTGAATAGGATGAAACTGAATGAATTAATCCGAGATTTGTATGATTAAAAAAAATGGGTTTTTGTGTGTGAATGATTTATTGCATGGACGGAGTTGTTTCAGGTTAATTAATCACGTTTGTGGTTGTGGTGTTGGTGGCGGTGGTTGTTCCAGGGATGCGGTGGTTGCGGTGTGGATGGTTCAGGCTCCAGTTAGGGGTTCAGGTAGTGGATGTGGTTGTTCAGTTCAGGGTTCAGGTGGTGGCTGTGGGTGTTCAGGGTTGAGGGTTGAGTTCAGGGTTGTTTCAGGGTTGAGTTCAGGGTTGTTTCAGGGTTGAGTTCAGGGTT
>JAJJMA010114055.1:0-18089 GCA_023529015.1 Papaver nudicaule | reverse complement strand
TGTCTTAAAGCATATTCACTTGGTCTCGAAGTTGATGCACCTGTCTAAAAAGGACGATAACATGATGATCAGAAGGACAACTGCATCGACCCTCCCCACGAACCAATTCCACGCGATGTTCATCAACATGAATCGCTTTAGACTCCCGCAAACGATAATAATGGGCCCACCCGCTTCCTCATGAAGATTATAAACAACCCAAGTCTAGGTTGAATAACTACTGAATCTTGCGTAACGAGCCCTATTACCACTGATGGGCATGGTGTGTTAAAACTAACCACTCCGTATTACCACCGATGGGCATGGTGTTAATTGTTTCTTAAGCTAAGAAGATTATGGATGAATGTCGAGCTTTATTTGGTTGTTTTAGAAGTTGTTTTTCTTTTTATATTAGAAGAGACTTTATATGTGTGGTCGATACCAATGCTGCAGTTACTTCTTTTGAAACTTTGAATATGTCACTAGAGGTGTAAATTGTGCCATGTCAGCACGTTAATGGCACAGCACAGCACGCTAAAATTTGGGCACAGCACGGCACGCGACAAAGCACGACACATGCACAACACGCTAGCTTAGTGTGTTGTGTTGTGCTTGACTAATCGAACGGCACAGCACATCACGCGGCATAGCACAACACGCGTTAAAGCACATCACAGCACAGCACGCGACACAGTGCACTACATTACATGTGTATTTCACACAAAAATGAAATCTACCTAGTTATTACCATTACATTTTTGCTTTAAGATAGGCTCGAGCTAGGTTTTCAGGAAAATTCACATTGAAGCAGATGCTAAACTAGTAATTCAGTCTATTACGGGCACTTCAGCTCTAGTGCATTGGGAGAACAACAATATCATTAAGCATATCAATTTTTTGAGTAGTACTTTTGCTTTCTGTCAATTTTCTTTTGTTAGTCAAGACGATAATCAGGTCGCCGATGGTGTCTCTAAGTATGTTAGGCAGTCCAATTGTTTTTTAGATTCTGCGGTTAGTTTCCCTTCTTTTGTGTATGATCTTCTATCAAATGATCAAAACTTCATGGTGGCTTAAGTTCTAATAAAATTTCTAGTTTATCAAAAAAAAAAAAAATAATCATCAAATTTGTTATTACAAAAAAAAAAAACCATTTAACTATATATCATTAATACTCTTAAACATACTCCTAACATAAGAATCCCCTTTTCTCTCCAGTCTTCATTCATTATCATCAACAGCATCATCACCGGTTTCCAGTGCCCTTCGTAGGGTGTCTTGAAGCATATTCACTTGGTCTCAAAGTTGATGCACTTGTCGAAAAAGGACGATAACATCACGGTCAGAAGGACAACTGCATCGACCCGCCCCACGAACCAATTCCACGAGATGTTCATTAACATGAATAGATGTAGACTCCAACTCCCCCAAGCGATAATAACGTGCGGGATTCCTCATGCAGATTATAAACAACCCAAGCGATAAAAATGAAATCTACCTAGTTATTACCATTATATTTTTGTTATTTTGATTAAATTTATGACAATACATAATATCTAATTTTATTAAGTGATAAATAAATATTTAGAAATGTAATTGATGTTGTAAATGTTTCTATTTGACGTTCATTTGGTTGAAAAACAAATAACGATACAATTGTTATATCGTAAAATAACTTATGTCCTATAAATAAATAAAAAATGTTTCTTAAGCTTATTCACCTAATATAAACGATATTCACTTTATTTTATTAGTAATGCCCATTACACACTGCTTCAAAACCTGATCAAGACCTAACAAAAAAAAAACTAAAAAGAAAATAAATGAAAATTTGAAACATTTGATCGAGATCCTAACAGAATTGAATAAATAGTATCCCTTTTGGATCTTCCTGCCTTCTTTCAGAAGGAAGAACTTTCACTTGGACACGAGTCATCGTCAACATCATCATGATCTTCTTTATTGTATACAGCTGGAAATAGATTGTGAAGAGCATCTATGTCCTCTTTGATACACAATTCGAAGTCATCCAAAGAAGCAAAACCTTCGGGGGGAGAAGAATCACCAGAGACGTGGACAGAAGCAGGAGTACCCTTCTCTACATCATCAATTATGACAACTGCGGGAATTTCAACACCATTGATTTCAACATGTATTTCCGTTTCAAATGGGACATCAGAGATGCTTTGCACCCCGCCCATAGTTATTGTGGTAGTTAGTTTGTTTGGCGGAATAAATGCTAGGTTTGGCTCATCTTCCTCAAGATGATCTAGCTTAGGGTTTTTGGCACTTCTCTTAACTGGCTCAAGAAAATGTCTCTCATCTCTTTTGTTTGAACTCATTGTACTCGTCTGATCTATCCCAATTTGTAACCTCTTCGGTCACTATTTATATTTCTCAAAGGTAAACCCTAATTTGTTTAATGGTAACTAGATGTTAGGGGATGTATATTCCATATACGACTCTAAGTCGACCGAATATACAGTTTCCGGCATTACTAATATACGCGTACATCACCACATTGAATGCGTATAACGAATTTACTTATTAAAGATATATATTGCCTTCGAAAAAAAATTCAGTTTTTATTCCACGAGATCACTTGTTAAAAATAAGAAAAAATAACTTCCCTTGTTAACGGATCTCCATTTACACTACAGTTCAACGTCGTTACAATTTATACCGCCAAAACTAACCCAAATTTTCCGAAAATCTCATTTCGATTTCCATGTCTCTTCTCTCTCCCTAAATCTTACTCCTATAATCTATCTAGAAAAGGCTAACCCTAGAAAATAGAACTTTGTGTTTACTGTGTGATATCTTCCTGCAGAACCAATTCCCAATCACTTTTGCTCCAAGTTAAGCATCTTGCTTTGTTCGAACGTGTAAGTCTTCCAGTTCCATAGAATCTTGTATTATTCTGTTCGATTTTCTCTGTTTTGTTGCTTTGATTTTAGATTTGCATTGGTAGTTTTCTTTGCATTCTTTTGGAAGAAATCTAGTAGCTGATTTTTTTTCTTTTTGGTAGGTTATCTTTCAGTTGTCAGTTAGGGTTTTTGTATGAACGATTGTAAATTTTAGGGGGGCTTCTTTTATGTGTGGTGTGTATGCAATTTTTATGTGTGTTACGTTATTATGTATGTAATTTTTAATCGCTTGAATGAATGAAATGAGCGGATAATGACCAAGTGTATTAAGTAATATGTTGACGGTTGGTATAATTCATATAATGTGGGATTCTTGTATATATTTTCTCTTCAGACTGTGGTCTGTGATTATTATTTGTATACATACATGATCCTTTGTGACTATAATTAAGAATTTTAATAAAACAACATAAACATTTCTACAGGTGGTTAACAACAAGATCTGTATGTTTCTACCTAGCCGATAATTTGTTGGTGTTCACAATGGATCCTAGAGTAATGGATAAATCTTGGATGGTCACCGATAGAAGAGAAAAGCCTTATCGAGATGGAGTACATGCATTTATAGAGTTTGCTATCGACCATTCAGAAGACACCGGCTCAGGAAACAAGAACGAACAGATCAGAATCTGGTGTCCATGTCAGAAATGTTTCAACGTCTATCACCACAAGGCGAGCAAGGTACAGTTTCATCTATTCCAGCACGGAATAAATCCACATTATACCAAATGGACTGAGCATGGGGAAGAAGAAGAGTCACCAAGAAGGGGGCCTGATAATGATAATGATCGTGATTATGATTTTGAGATGGAGACTCCAACAGATGCTGCAGAGACTAAAAATATGGTCGACCAAACAGTGGGTGATTTACCAAGGGAGAAGATAGAAGAGCTAGTGAAGGAAGCTGAAACACCCCTATACAAAGGATGCACATATACAAAGATGTCATCGATGTGTGAGCTGTTCAACTTGAAAAGCAAGCACGGAGCATCAGACAAGTTTTTTAATGAACTTCTAGATCTGCTGGGGAAAATGCTTCCTCCAGATAATGAATTGGTAAAAAATACATACGAGGCTAAGAAGTTTATTAAATTGTTGGGATCAGGGTACAAAAAGATACATGTTTGTATCAATAACTGCATTCTGTACAGGAAAGAGTACAAAAACGAGACCAAGTGTCCCACTTGTGGGGAATCTAGATGGAAAGTGGACGAACACACAGGCGACGTGTATGAAAATATTGCAACAAAAGTAATGTGGTATTTCCCCATCATTCCCAGGCTGAAAGCGTGGTATAAATCAGAGAATATATCTAAATATCTCATATGGCACGACACAGGTAGAAAGAAGGACGAGGGTGTTCTACGTCATCCGGCAGACTCACCGGCATGGAAAGCGATGGACGATAGATACCCTGATTTTGGTAAGGATCCTAGGAATCTGCGGCTAGGCATTTCGGCTGACGGAGTTGATGTAAACACAGGCACGAATAAACATCGCAGTTTATGGCCAATTTTGACGGTGGTTTACAACCTTCCACCGTGGTTGTGTATGAAAAGAAAGTTCATGATGCTGTCATTACTGATAGATGGTGGGCCTTGTAAGGACATAGATGTTTTGTTACAACCTTTCCTTGAGGATCTTCAAAAGTTATTTGTGCATGGAGTCGACTGTTTTGATGAATATAAGAAAGAGAAGTTTACTCTACGTGCAGCTGTTTTATGGACAATTAATGATTATCCTGCTCTTGGTACATTATGTGGTTGCCCTTACAGTGGAAAAAGAGGTTGTGTGGTGTGTGGGAAAAATACGTACTCTGTCAGACTCAACAACTGTGGCAAAGAGGCATATACTGGTCATAGAAGATACCTACCAGATGACCATATATTCAGAAGGCAGAAGAAGGGGTTCAATGGACAGGTTGAACATGGGAATGCTCCAGCACCTATGACCGGGGAACAAATATACAAGGAGGTATGCTCTATAAGGAATTCATGGGGAAAGAAAAAGAAGGGTATCAAAGTTCATTTTTTGCAGGTGAATCCCGGGAGAGGAGGAAAAATGATAACGAGGAGAATCGAAAGGAAAATTGCTAAAACAACTGAAAGATCGACAGGTGAAGATGAAGATTACTGGAAAAAGTTTAACCTATGGCACCAGCTACTCCCATATTGGCGGCATAATCTTGTTCACCATTGTATAGATTTCATGCACGTCGAAAAAAATGTCTGTGAGAGTATTGTCGGAACACTTCTTCATGCAGAAAGTAAGACGAAAGATGGATTAAACACTCGATTGGATCTGAAGGAACATGGGTTGAGAGAAGAGTTGCACCCTAAGCCGAATGGCAAAGGTGGATATACTATAAAAGCAGCGTCTTGCACATTAACCACGGAGGAGAAGGACAAGTTCTGTGCAACATTGTCCAAGATAAGGGTTCCGCAGGGTTACTGTTCAAATTTTTCCACCCTGGTGTCTTGCAAAGATCGTAAGCTTATCGGACTCAAGTCACATGACTATCACATGCTAATGCAGCAATTTTTGCCTGTTGCGATCAAATCGATTATGCCACAGCCAACAAGATACGCTATTATGAGGTTTTGTCACTTTTTCAGAGCGATATCTAGGAAAGAAATCAAGGTGGCAGAGCTAGACAAACTCCAGGAAGAACTCGTTGTGACGCTGTGCTTACTCGAGAAACACTTTCCTCCATCATTTTTTGATATCATGGTTCACTTAACTGTGCATCTTACCAATGAAGTTAAGCTATGTGGTCCTGTATGCTTTCGATGGATGTATCAGTTCGAAAGGTGCATGAAGGTTATTAAAGGGCATGTGCGTAACAGATACAGGCCGGGAGGATCAATTGCAGAAGGGAATATTCTGGAAGAGACAGTTGAGATGTTTGGTGAGTTCAAAAGAAGCATGAAGACAGTTGGAATTCCACCTGACAGGTATGACGGATATGACACTGTTGAAGATTCTGATTCCTTCCCGGGACAACCAACATCTGCTGGTAAGCAGAAGAATGTCAGAGATGATCTGTGGATTAACGCGCATCTCACTGTATTGCTGAATACACCGGAAGTTGATCCTTACTTTAAGTAAGCATTATTACTCGGTTAACTTATTCTTTTATTTTATGTGTCCGATTTTTGACAGAGTATAACATTTACCACTGTGCTGTCTAGACGACATATGGACTGTGTGCGAAATGAAAATCCGACAAGAAATGATGCATGGTTGCATAAACGGCATACTGATACGTTCCCTGAGTGGTTTAAAAGTGAGGTAAGAGTTTGCAGAAAATGTTATTATTGCTGTAATTTATCCGTCAAGTGGTATGCTAATCCTTATAATTGACTGCAGGTTGAGAGAGAGTTCAGCATCTCTCCAGAAGGTGTTGCGGATAGGTTAAGGTGGCTGTCAGACTATCCGGAAACAGAAGTAACGACTTACGAATCATATTACATTAATGGATACCTGTTTCGGACAAAGTCTCGTGAAGGTACAGTGAACCAGAATAGCGGGATACATGTAGAGGCAACTGACATGAACATTAGAAAAGCGGGGGGGTCAACCCTTGATCAGGCAGATTACTTTGGCGTTTTACAAGAAATATGGGTGCTGACTTATCATTCACTGAGAGTTCCTCTTTTCAAGTGTGCCTGGGTTGACAATAAACATGGGGTCTCAAAGGATCCACTTGGCTATGTTTTGGTTGAGCTTGACAACATAAAACCCACTGCGGATCCATTCATTATAGCTACCCAAGCTAGGCAGGTATTTTATGTAGGAGATCAGGAAAATAAGAAAAAGTCTATTGTCTTTACGGTACCAAGCAAAAATTACAAAGATACTGATGATGTCGACGAGGAGTTTAGCACGGTCGTTCTTTCTGGGAACGATTTTAACTTGCCGACGATCAGTAAACGTGACATGCGTAAGGAATCGATTGAGGATTACTATCGGTCTGAAGGTCCGGTTAGACATGTTCGTCCGAAGAAGAAGAAAAAATGATGCACCTAGATGTCCCAATTTTCTGATCATCGAAGTTGCATGCCCATTGTGATTTGTGAATCATTTTGCAAATACTAGTATGGATGAGACATGCTTTCTCTAGTAACCATCTGACTGTACATATCTTTCTTTTTTCTTTCTTTTGCAAGTAGTCTATCCGGACTTGCAGTGAATAATTTGTATACATATTATCCAGTGTTTTGAATCCTGGGTCTTTTTTCTTGTTTTGTTACGACCACACAGACTTGTATCATGATTTCATCGCTAAGTCCAAGTTTTTAAAGAAACGGAAAAAATTACAAAGTTACTATTGGATCCCCTAACACAAAAGCAAATCAAAAGCCATGGACATGCCCGTGACCTGATATACAATTAACAAGAAAAACCCTATTCTTAAGTTTTTGTTTCGTGACATTGCTCTTGGGCTTAGAGTTTTTGTGATTTTTTAGCAGCCCTGAAGTCAAGCGAGTCATTTATATAACTTTTTGGGTGCAGAAGTTGTATTTCACCTTCCTCGTTTAACGAAACCCTAGAGTCAAGCGAAGCTCTTTGGCTGATAACTTACACGCCCACATGTCCATGTATCATGTCTAGAATTTTCTATCATCCTTGCATGCTAACCAAATAGTTGGTTTCTTGTTCATTACCAGGCACACCAAGTTCTTCTTTTGCAGCTGATTTTGCTTGGTCTTTCAAATCTAGGGTAATCTCTTAGATCTTCTAATATCTCTGGAAAACTAGACAGATACTTTGTTTTTCTAGTCTGGTGATTATATCACGTGAAATAATCATATACTTTCATATCCACGCACTCTTTGTTTTTTCAATATGTATGTTCTCATTGTGCATCTGAATTTTGGGATTGTTGGTTATAACTCTAGTGATTTTTGATTTATGAAGGATTTCCAGTGCTGAACAGAAACATTCAATTTCATATTAACTTGTTGATCTTTTTTTTTTTTTTTTATACGAAACTTGTTGATCTTACCCAAAAGCATAAACATACACCACGAAGCACTAATAGAATCATATTTATGTACGTATTACTCTGTGCGACAGTAATTCAGGATGTTATTAGTAGCAGATCAACATTTCTGAGCTTCGGTTCGCACGTTTTCTCATCTTCACTACTAATGATCTACTGAATTGTTTGTTATTGGAATCTGCAAGTGGGTGATGATCAATTTTCGAATGTGACCAGGTAGCTGATAATTTGTGGGTGATTTCACAACGGATCCTAGAGTGATGGATAAATCTTGGATTGGCATCGATAGAGCCAAAAAGCCTTATCGAGATGGAGTCGAGGCATTTCTAGAGTACGTGATCCTGCACACTGAAGAGCCGGTTATTTCATGTCCATGTCTGAAATGTTTAAACCTCTACAGACACAGAGTGAAGGAGGTACGACACCATTTATACATGAGGGGAATGGATCCAAAGTATACCATATGGACTGAGCACGGAGAAATTCCCTTGCCCCACCACAATGATCTGCACAATGCACAAGTGCTGAATGTCCAATGGGAATTTCAGCGGATGCTACTAAATGTTTAGAAATGTACCAAATACTCGAGGATGCTAAGAATCCCCTATCCAGATGATGTTCTAATTTGCTGTTGCTGGCAACGTGGAAGATACCGGTCTGTAGTTAGTAGTGATCATGGTTATTTATTTCATTTTTGATCAATAATTTAAATACCAGGGATATCAGATCAATTGTTAATCAAACTTTAATGTTATTCTATAATAGTAATCAAAAATAGCAACATCCAGAAACCAATAAAAAAAATATATAAAATACAAATAACAACATCCAGAAATCGGTAAAAAAGAAGAATACAAACTGAAATACAAAAGAACATAAATAATATTGTAGTAATAATTTCCTAAAGAGTAGCATTAATCCTTAAAAAAACGTACTTTATTAATGAGCCCCCCAGATTGTCCTCCAAAATCTTTCAATGAGACATTGCTCATCATGTGAGGAACAATTCCTATGCGTGTTTGCCAAGGACAAGGCCCCCCCCAGACTTCCTTCAAGGTTCCAGTTTCAGTATTGTAACAAGATAATTGTTGGCAGTCCCATAACAAGATGTTCTTGTGACTTCCGAAGGCCACCGGCCTAAACGCCGGCCATATGACGTCTGGCTTTTGCAACAAAATGCTCGCCTCGCGTTCCCAAGTGACCTCAGGATGTTTCTTGATCCAAAAATCAATCCTGAACATGTCATTGTAAAAGTCATTATGTTTGCAGTAAACGCAGAGAGTACTTCCAAACAGCATCATTCCAACTTCTGGATGATCATCCAAATAAAACCTTTCAGGGACCTGATTGTATGGTGGTTCCGTAAGTAACTGAAATTCCTCAGTATGCAAATCGAAGGATATTAATCTGTTTACAGATCCATAAGTGTGGTCAGAATGATCGAACCAAAAAACACACCCATTTGCATATAAACCAGATTCCATGAATACATACGGTATTTGTGTGATGACCCTCCATCCCCTCTTGTCGCCTAGAGTGAATATTTCCACTGAGCCTTCTCTTTCAATTCTAATTACCTTATACTGAGCGGTAACTTCACAATAGCCGAAACCTCCTATTACATCTCTGCCATAAATTCGTGGTGTTCTACGTGGCCGCGAGTCTCTTTCTGGAAGAACGAGGGACTCACCTGTTGCTGGATTCATAAGTAATATAGGATCTTGTGCGCTGTCGTGAAAATCATATAGACACACAAGACCGTTGCAAGATCCAACTATTGGGTTTAAAGTAAACTTGGTACTTCCACTAACCGGGTGATTTTTGAAATTCTTCGCCATTGTTGAGTAGTCTTCTTCTCGTAGTCGTTGTCTGTAGAAGAGGTGTGTAACATCATCTCCTCCATAGTACTCTGATGAAGCCGAGATAAGTAGACCAGTTTTTCTTCTGCCAAGGATGGTCTTCCATTGTTTGCATACCAATTTGCTGTGAGACACACTCTCTGTTGTAGGAAGACGTACTAAAATCTTTGTAGTTAAATCCTCTGGTAATCTATCCATTAAATCCTCTGGTAATTTATCCATTGTTTTTAGTGTTGAATAATGGGATAAGGATATTTAGGATTATTGTGTAGAATACAGAACTTATATAGACATCCAATATACACGTCTGTTCAGACAAATGCACAGGTGCAAATGCATGTACCTTTCGGAAAAGAATAACACGGCTGTTCAGATTGTCAACGGATTTTGTGAATCGTTATGAACATTTTCTACCAAACTGTTAACGGAATTTCAAGAGATGAGAGTCTCATGGAAGAGACGCCTCATTGGAAATGTAGTTAGTTAGTGCGTGCGTGCGTGCGTGTGTTATGTTAGTGTACGTGTTCAACAGTATGTGCGTTATGTTGAAATAACAACCTACACGATACACACATGTGCACAGCACAAACATTACCCACATGCGTAGCTAACACACTTCAAGAAGGCTAACCCTGGGCCTTGAGCCTGGTCTTAGGATTCCTCTAAAATTAGTCACTACTAGGCTTGAGAAAATTCTATCATGGGCTGTATCCTTAACTTAAGCCCATCATTTTAAGGTGTGAGATTAAACGAGCTTATGGAGTGGGGGGCCTAACAATGGGCTTGAGACTGGTTCAGCCCTTCATGTCCGCGTGTAGGACTTCTCCCTGTTGCATGGGCTATCTTGTAAAAGAGCCTATGGACTGGGGAAACTGACCCGGTCCACAAAAGTCCATTATTCTTGTCACGCATCCAAAGTAAGATATCTCACGTGGTTTTATATCTATCAAACGCCACGTTAAATCCTATCTACCTCGTGTGGCCATTCCATGGCGTGACAAAGTTGGCGTGGCTGTTTACCAGCTCATAAACAGACACGTTAGAATGGGATCTCGTGACCTTTGATTTGGCAACGGACACGAGGAATAACGACCAGAAGAAATGCGTGGTCTTTTTTTTTGAAGGTGACATTCTTTGCCACGCGAAAAGGGCGAGCGTGGTTTTTTGTTAAGAACGGTCACGCGAAAGGCAATTTTTCACGTGGCTGTTATAGCTAGCGTGGCCTTTTACAAGATATGTCGCGTGGCAAAAGAGCCAGATTCTACTAGTGGAAGTCAACTTGTGTTTGGTAAACTGATAGAGGACAGTTAGACCATACGTCAACAATTAGGTTGCAAAGCCAGTATTGCTGACACAAGCCTTTGACAGCGGTCAAAGCAACTCCTAGGCCTGTAAAGGACGTCAGCTGGGGGAATCAAGTGCGTGACGATCTGTGGGGGATCTAGAGACGTAAGGAGTGCGACAGTAGCCAATTCGCTTGGAGGGCTTGAGTTGGTCTCTGCTACATCCCAGACCGAAGTCTTATAGTAGGCTAGTGTTTGTAGTCAGTTTGTACTGGGCGGTGTTCAATCTGGACGAGGTCCCGAGGTTTTTCTGCAAGGCAGTTTCCTCGTTAAAAAAATCTCTGATGTCTTGTGTGCTTTTACTTTCCGCATTATATCTCCGATAATATAATTAAAGCACCAAGTAGTACGTTATCCAATAACTGTAGAGTTTAACTCCAAAGTCCCAACTTTGTCGAGTTGATCCCCATGATCACAACTCCAGTTATTAGAGTTTGGATATTGATTTTTGAGATCGTCCAAACTTAAACCATAAGACTCACGAGCCAAAACGAAAAGTTGGTAGTATTTCGGTACCCCTCATTTTTCAATAAGACTGCTAGATCTCAAAGATTGTTGAACTCGATCTTATTCGATAAAATCTCACGAGGTTCACTTATGCATTTTTAATAGTTCAATTAAGTATTTCAGTTGTTCACTCTTGTGTTGAGACCAAATCTTTGAAGTAGTTATCCTCTACCAAACTACTTCTCTAAATGGTTTCCATGTGTGATAAAACTGTGATAACTTTGAGTGCAAGTCAAATAATGTCCCGTTTAAGAGCTCACCTTTAGGACAAGTAATCTTTGCTTTATTCATAAGAAACCTACCTTATTGAAAATAGATGACTCCTATAACGAAAAACAACAAGCATCAAGAAATCTCAAGAACTCTTTGTGTATTCTGCGAAAACCCTTTACTCTTCGGTGTAATCTTGTTTTAAGGAGTCGTCCTCAATAAGTACAAATTTCTTCAAGTTCGAATCCTTGCGAAAATTAAAAAAATTCGAGAAAAGATTGAATATAAAAATAAAATTAAAAAAAATTAAGACATTAAATTGATGAATATGCTTGTATTTTGTGCAAGTTAGTTCTTACTAAGTAGTTGGCAAATATCTTTTTTTTGGGTGAATATCACATCTCGTTTAAATTCCAAGGACAATTTTTATGTCTAATAAGAAGATTCTATAATTCGCTAGGCCACAATTATATTTATACAAGTTAATCAACATCTCTTATGTATGTTGTTTACTTAAAAGAACGAAATTTAGAGAGGAAATGTAGGTTTTGAGGCACGTTGTATGAATTTACAAACTGGAAAAAAAAATTACAATGGACGTTAACTTGTTGAGGCGAAATAAGTTGAGGAGGGACTGTCAATTGGAATCGCACATGATTTGACAGCAGGTGCAACGCTACAGGATAAACCAAGAACGCCACCAAGAGTTTGTTGTTGGGGTACACAATATCAAACAAAAGAGCCCAGTTAGAAATTCAAGTGCATAACCAATGACATTTAAAACGATTCCACAAATGAGTGACTAAACGAAGCATCTTATTTAAATATCGGTTCCTTATATGTTATAAGATTGTCTAATTATCAATTCAAAAAACAACAACAACATTGTTGAATTAAGTTTGATAAGCCGTACAAATCAAAGTTATCTAAAGAATGTTTCTATTCTCCAGTGTATGTGTATTGTTTGTCTACGCCCCTGTAAATTGTTCATTAACAGTGGACATCCTCTTTAGAATACTCAATCTGGAACTAAAGGTTCGATTTCATTCACAAGAGTAGAAATGAGTTAGTGCCTAAGTGACCAAGATATCACAAGATCAAATCACTTCAAGACCCAAGAAACTCAACATTAAGATCAGCGAAAAGAACATTTTCTCCAACATTTTCGTCTCAAATTGAAAAGTATAAGTCTTACTTCCACGAGCAGCAATAGAAGTATTGTCATCGTGCGAAGTAAAAACACGATGCCTAGAGCGAAAAGGCCATAAAGAGGATAAATGACTCCAATGCCACCCACCACGATTCCTTCTACACTAGAAGAGGTGTCTGGACAATCGCTATCACCTTCTTCATGAGGCGCCTGTTGGACATTATCACTTGGAAGCTCATTGCAACAAACTGGGCAAGAATGTGCAGCCTTAACCAGGGAACAATGCGTCAGAATGATAGACATGTTTACAAGGCATTTCCCTCGCATTAACACAAAGTTCAAGTTCATCCTTACAAACTGGACAAGTTGATTCGTTATTGGTCAGATAGTCTTGAGTGATCTTTACGTTGGCATCGCATCAATTGTTGATGTAGGAGTTGGCGACAGGTCCGGCCTATAATTTTTTGTCAGTTCCTCAATCAATTCGTTTAACCCTGGTCCAGCAAAATAATTTCTTGGATCAATATCTCTATGATTACCAGGGTTAAAAGTAGGCAGACTCGCATCCTCATCCTCATCATCGTCATTGGTGGTTTTACGACGAGATGTGGGTTTTGGTTAGATGAAGATATTAGAATGTCATAGGACCAAGGAGCACGACTACCATTATCATTTTCAAACTTGTTAATACACAATTTCAGATTAACACGAGGCGTCATCCAGAAAGACCCTGCACGGAAACATCGTGGGCCGCGAAGGACTGAACCACACCTCAGAGAACTTTATCTCATCACAAGATGATGAAAATGAAGGGCGGAGATTGAAGGATCAGCAACCTATGATAATAGGCGCAAGCAGGCACGCAAGACAACATTCACGCCGCATTAAATGCACATTTAATGCCATGAAACAGCGATACGAGAACCACATGTCGAACAAGGATATGCCAAATCAACGGTGGAGAAAAGAAACCTAGACCTATAAGGAGCCAGCATCACGATAATAAAGCAAGGTTCCACCCCGGAAAAGTACAACGAGCCAGGATTGGACGCTAAGGGCGGTTACCGAGGATCGAGGATCAACTTCAAGAGCATCGGAAGAACAAAGCGTCCTGAGATAGCAGAATATAACCTTCGAGGGTAAGGTGGTGTTTTACCTGAAAAACATATGTACCGTCTCTGGGTACTTTCATAGTGCTCGAGATCAAAATCGAACAAGACTAGCCTAAACCAATTCAATGGTTGTTCCAGTCTTGCTTCGGTCACAGAGAGGATAGAGGTTGATCTAGGGAGGGAAACTGTGAAAGAAACTTGAGATCAGGTTGAGGATATGTGTTTCTGGGTGTGAGAGTTCAAGATCTCCGTCGTGAGGGTGACTGGAGATCTCCAAGGCTATAAATGTGTCGAATGCTCAGAATCTGGGTTTTGCTCCTGCTCTGAGGTTCTGGAAAAGATGTTCTGCCTTGGAAGATAGAGGGAGCCTCTATTTATAGTATTGAACTCACCTTGATCTCTCGATAATGAAGGTGGGAGTCGTGGAAGAGTGGAGGAGTGGAGAACATGAGTTGGTTTTTGTAACTGCTAGAGTCGTGTAGAACATGCCCACTCGCGCCATCTTCGTATAACTGCCCATCATCTCCATCAGTTTCTTCCTAACTGTCGTAGATCGCCAGACCAATACCCCTAAAGTTGTTTTGATATCTCGTGTAGTATGCAAATATTGCATGGTTATGTTGAGTTTAAACTGCGTTGCATGGACATGGCTCTATGGTCAATGTGATTGTGGCACTAGAAGCACGTGTGGTGGCTGTATAACAACAGCCTTGGCCATTGGCCAATGCCAGGAACTCATGACGCCATGGATATGGCGCCATAGCATGGTTGCTACGACCTTGGCCACGGGACAAGGTCAGATCTCGTGGCGTCATGCATCATGGCGCCACTACGTTGGAGCTACGGCCTTGGCCACTGGCCAAGGACAACTGTTGTGGCGCCATAGCTTATGGCGCCGTGGCCAAGGCCGATTTTGTGGCGCCATGGTTTATGGCGCCATGGCCTAGGAGGCCACTGGCCAAGGCCACTTTCCTCGTGGCGCCATGAGTACGGCCCCACGGCTTCGAGGCTGGGGCCTTGGTGCTTGACCAAGGCCAATCCTTTCGTGGCGTATTCAGGCTATGGCGTACTTGTGCACTTGTGTTATGGCGTATTTTCAGGTCATCGCGCGCTTATCCATGGTATATTAGACCATTATGTGTTTAGATTGTGGCCTGCCTAAGTGTGTTTAGGTAGTGGTATGCTTCTCAGAGAGCTCTGGACATTCCTAGAGCCGCGATGTTCCTTTTTTTTTTTTTTTTTTAATGTTGGATTTTATTAATAATCAAAACATTAAAGTCTTACAACTTACTCAGGGCACAAGGCCCAGTAAATAAAGAACAAAAATAATGGCACACAGGCCCAACAATAGAAACAGAAAAGAAAAAAACAGAAAGCAATGCAGAAAAATACAAAGCAATCAAGGAAATCTATAGTATGTTATGTCAGGGAACTCCATCTTCTTCAGGCTTGCAGGTCTTGAGCTGAAAGAATTGGTCTGCCCCAATTGAAGGTTCACAGCATTCTTGGCAAAGAAGCCGCGATGTTCCTGAGGTTTTCATTGAGACTCAAGTATCGAGTCGTATTTTAAGAGGAAATCCATGAGGATTCACCTCTGTTAACTCTCCACCATATACCAGTGAGCAATTTAGTTCTGATGTCGAGGAATTCGAGGCGATGTCGACATGAAGTACATTGATGGGTTTATGAGCTGGTGGGGTTATTTAGTACTGCACTAGGATATCATCCTCTCCACCGGGAGTTATCAAGAGAGAACTCATAGAGAGTCTATTCAGCTTGCAGAACATGTTGTATTCTGAGCTAGAGAGATTTGCCTGAGTAGGCAATCGCACTACGATATCATTCTCTCCACTCAGAAGCTATAAGAGGGAACTCGTAGAGCTATAGAGATCTGCCTGAGTAGGCAATCGCCTCTTGGCAAGGCATAACAGAAAGAGATTTTGCGATTTTATCCTTTCTCCATTTTTCACCATCTACAGGTGGAAGAAGGAGATTGGATGGACCAACGGTGAAATGCAGGCTCCTGACTCAGTACGGTGCATCAAAAGATTGAAGCAACAAAAGGTAGCAAAAGATCAACGCCTGAAGAATACTATAAATACCCCTTCTTATAAGCAGAGATGGGGGTCGCAAAATCTTGTAAAGATAGCTTGGTGAAGAGAATAATCAGTGGTGTAAAAAAACTTTCTGGATTCCAATGGCCTCTATCCACAACAGATCATAGTGACCTAATAAATTGTAACGCAGAGAAAACTTTACTTATTTGCATAATCTACTAACAAGATACATTTGATCCGAGGACGTAGGCACACAGCGGCTGAACCTCGTTACTTTGTTGTGTTGATTAGTAGTTTGGTCTTATTTAGTTCTTGATTACTTTATTTTGATCCCCTTACGGTGATCTCATATTTCCAGTCTTTAGCACACTAAGTTCTGAACAACCAACGATAATTACGTTCAAACCCTTGAACTTATCCCTGGTTATACCACAACAAAGGCTACCAGCGACCAGGATAGTCATTTTTATAACTTTCTTTCAATTGGAGTATGATATGGGAAAATTAGTATCAACAAAACTCCCACCGGTTCCTCCTGAAATCAAATTCTGAGTTACTACGTCTTCGCCGATGAAATGGATGTTATTGCGGTGGTGTTTCGAGAGAGGCATCAATACCAGAGAGATCAAATAGAAGCCTAGACCTTGGCCTATGCCTAACCACATCAAGTTCGTGTAAGAATTCACCAAAATAACTCCTATATCAAGAGATCTTTGCTCAGATCTCACCCTAAAAGGACTAGATATTAGTAAAGTAGGAAGAAGATGATAGGTTTTTTTTTTCCTAGGTTTTTTGGAACTCAAAATTTTGAAGTAGCAATTTATGTCTGAGGTTACGAGATTCTGCAAGTAAACCTCACATAAACATTATACATTCAAATCAATTTTATCTTATGTTAGAGCATTGCTTGGTTAAACCTACTGACGTTGGTATGTCAAATTAGTTGTCAAGTTTAGATGTCAAACCACAATTTTTTATTTAGTCGCTAAAGTCAGGTTTCGGATACAGAAATTAAATAATGTAGTTGAGACCTTGGAGACAAAGAAACGGAGCTTCACGAAGACATCTTTACATATTCATCAACAAAAAATTAGTTGGATGATTTATGGACTCTTCGATTATAATTATTTAATCATTTGTTTATGAGTTTAGTATTGATATCTTATTGAGAAGGATTCCTATCTAGACGACATTCAGGTTGTGTTAGTATACTTTCTGAGCGTACTACGGTTATAAGATCATCATGAGAAAGATCCGATGCACTTTCCATGACAATGGTTTATTCGCAAATTAATGTTTGGAGAATGTTAATCTTGGAGAATACTCGAGAACCAAGTATACGCATTATGGTTCAAAACAAAATAATGTCGAAGTACGAAAACTGTCTCGGTTTACGTGCTACAAAACAGATATGGCTGAACTTCAATTTTGCACTGGTGGTTTGCGAAACGTTTCGCGACACAGGACTTTAAGGAAAATCCTGAGGTCCAAATTACAATTTGGTATGTGAACAAGCATTCCAAGGCTTGCACGATTTCTCCTGTGTAACAAAGAGGCAGACAGTTCGGAACTGGATTACGGTTCGATGATAAGATTTCTAGATCTCAAAGATTGTTGAACTCGATCTTAATCGATAAAATCTCACAAGGTTCACTTATGCCTTCTTAATAGTTCAGTTAGGTATTTCAGCTGTTCACTCTTGTATTGAGACCAAATCTTGGAAGTAGTTATCCTCTACCAAACTACTTCTCTAAATGGTTTCCATGTGTGATGAAAACTGTGATAACTTTGAGTGCAAGTCAAATAAGGTCTCGTCTACACGGTTCAAGAGCTAACTTGTAGGACAAGTAATCTTTGCTTTATTCCATTAGAAACCTACCTAACTGAATGTTATAAATAGATGACTCCTAGAACGAAAAACAACAAGCATCAAGAAGTCTCAA
>JAJJMA010114048.1:0-13763 GCA_023529015.1 Papaver nudicaule | reverse complement strand
GCCATATTCTATATTTTCTTCCGCATTAATTTATGTCTTGCATTTTCCAGGACATTCTCACTATGTATCAGACGAAGTACAGAAAAGATCATATGGAACTTACTACAAGTGGATCCAGGAATTCCGACATAGTTTCCTGTCAACATTGGAGAAAAGGTCATCATTTAAAGCTAAAAAGAAAAATGTGAAAACAGATGTTATACTCCATATAAAGTTACTCACCCTACTATTATTTGGATCACCGTCGTGTTCAGATCCCGGATTAATCCGGTTAGTGGCTGCAAATAATAAAACAGGAAGATATTATATTTCTGTGAGTCTGAATTTTGTTCCCACTGATGCTTATGAACAAATAAGTTGTCAGTTCAATTCATATGTTGGTATCGCTAGCATGATTATCAGGTGTCCTATTACTCAACCCTGATTATTTCACCTCTAACAGTGAACTCAAAAATCCTTCTTCGCAGGTCACAATCTGGGACGAGCATATCTACAGTAAGATACCTGCCACTGAATGGATCAACCTTTGAGAAGACAGGGCAAACAATAGGATTAATAAACAACGATGATAAACAGTCTGTCTAGATGATAAAAAAGATTTGACGGAATAATATGCAATACATACAGGGGATTTCCATATATGTTTATAGATAACGGTACGATCAACTTTACGACCTGAAGGAAGAATAACAGGATCTACCATCAATCTAGACTGCAACACAATAGGTACAGAATCGTCAGCATCATTTTCTTGTATTTTCCATGGCATTCTAGTAAAGACTAAATGAAACTTACATCAAGTGCATCCAGGAATTCCACAGGTATTTTTGCATTGCTCGCATTTATCTTGGATATTGCTCTATGACGATGACCTTTCTGTCGACGTCAGAAAAAAGGTCAACATTATGCTATGCTAAAATGAAAAATTTTAAGACCTGATGTTAAACAAAGTTACTCACACATTCATCATTTGGATCACTGTCGTTCTCAGCTCCCTGACAACTCTGGTTAGAGGCTGCAAATAAGAAAACATGAATATATAATATAAATCTGTAAATCTGCAAGTTAGAATTTTTTCGCCATGATGATTATGAACAAGTTGTCAATTCCATTCATCTATTACCCAGCCATGATCATTACCTGTTCCAATATGCAATGTTCGAAAACAGGAATATATTATATAAATCTATAAATCTGTATGTTAGAATTTGTTCGCAATGATGACTATGAACAAGTAGTCAGTTCCATTCATCTGCTCTGTTAGTAGATGATTTGACACCCCGATCGTCAGATATTCTATTACCCAGCCATGATTATTACCTGTTCCAGTCTGCAATGTTCCCTTGGTGGTACACTGCGAGAACTCTACAATTCTTGCTTTCAAGCAATCATCTGAGACAAGCATATCTTCAGTCAGGTATCTTCCGCTGAATGGATCAATCTGCAAGGAGACGGAACAAAAAAATTTGTAAGGAGATGGGACAAAATAAAAGAATTAAGAAACACACTTTTTTAAGGATAAACGGAATTGAGGGAGTAATGTGACTGCAATACATACATGGAACTTGGAAATATGATTTCGAATAGATGCACGGTCCATTATATTATCTGAAGGAAGAACAACTGGATCTTCCATTAGCGTTTGCTGGGACAAGATAAAATACAAAATTGCCGGCGTCATTTATGTCTTGTATTTTACATGACAACCTCTCTATGCATCACACCAGATAAGAAGTACATAAGAAGTACAGAGATGATCAAATGAAACTTACTAGAAACGGATCCAGGAATTCTATGGGTATATCTTCGAGGTTCACAACTGTATCCAAATTTCTTGATTGTGGATTACAAAGAATTGTCTGTCAATGTTAGAAAAATGATCAATATTATGCTAGAATAAAAAATGTTAAGACCCAATGTTACATAAAGTTACTCAGTTACTCACAAAGGATACGCTCAATATCAAATGAAATTACTCACAGCTGTATTATTTACTTCCTCACCGCTCCGAGTTCCTGAACTACTCTGGGAAGCGTCTGCAAGTAACGAAACAGTAATATATTATATGAATCTGTAGTTTGATTGTTCACATTGATAATTACGACAACAAAGTTGTCAGCTCCGTTCATCTTTTGGTATGGCTAGCTGATTATTGAAATATAGATATGACACACAGATTTGACACCCTGATCATTAGGTATATTATTACTCAATCATGATCAATTCCAATTTACCTTTTTCAGTTTGCTTTGATTCCTTAGTAATCTGCATGCTTTGCTCTTGTGAATTATTTTTCTTTGATTCTGTAAAACTTTTAATTTCTCCTTTCATCGCGCACTGTTAGAAAACAGGACAAAAGATGGAATTAGGAAACAAGAACATTTAAGGATCAAGTAGGAAATCCTGAAAATAAAACAGAACCACAAGAGATTAATAATGATATAAAAAAAAAATTATGATTTCTTTGAGTTTTAGGATTGTTTCCATCACAAACAAAAATGTTTGAAGCTCCCGAAGATGATTTCAATTACAACTTCATGGGAGCAAACATAATATCAGACAATATTAAGATATACAGACAGATAACCCCAGGAATAGCCCTAGAATCACAGAGAGATACTTAATACTGATCAATCCTAGACCCAATAACAATAACAATAAACCTTAAGTTTTCTTTCAAGGAGTTTCCTACCCTAAGTTTTTCCTCTTGAATTCTCTTTTCTAGTATGCTGCTAGTTTTCTCCTCCCTCTCTACAGGCACTCGTTGCACCCTATTTATATTTATAGTTTCATAAACCTTATAATAATATCAAGAATAGAGGGGCTGGATAAAATTCATGCCGAAAGTTTATGTTAAAGAGGTTGCAAACAGTTTTAGAAGTTGCACTAGATTTTATAGTTAACATTCAGATTCTGTACGACGAAAGAGTAGCCAACGAAGAAAAAAAAATTTCAGCCTGATTTTTATTATTATTATTTATTTTTTTTGACGGGCTACATGTAGAATAGAAACCCCTGGAATTGAAAAGAGAAAGGGTATCCATAGATATCAAAATACAAAAATCCCAAACCTTACTGATATGCAACCCTAAAATCAAAACTACATGTAGAAAATCCTGAAATTGGGAAGAGAAAGAGTATCCATAGATATCAAAATACAAAAATCCCTAACCTTACTGATATGCTTTTGAACAAAAACAGATGAAGAAAAATCGAACTTGTGGGAACGAGAACTGAACGAATTGTAATCTCTTAGACTGCGTTTGGCATTGGAGGAGTTGAGGGTGGAATGGAATTAGGGGAGGTAGTTGGAGGGGTAATTGAATTTTTGGGTGTTTGGCATGAGTTTTAAAGGGTGGATTTCGATTTCCGGGTGGATTTGGTTTCCTTTGCCCAACAGAAATCAAGTTCCCACCCATCTTTTCCACCCATACAAAAGCATTCTTTTCTGCCCTCTCTCTTTCCCTTTTCATTTTTTTTCATGTTCTTCCTCAAAACCTCCGCAACTACAGAGACTAATCCGGTAACCATCTCAACTGTTTGTTTTAGGATGTGAAGATTGACTGATTTGTTTATAAGTTTTGATGTGCAAAATGTGGGAAGCACTTGGCTTCTTCTCACATAGATTTTCTATTTCTCTTTTTGGAATAGATTACATTTCTTTTCTTTTCTCTTTCTATTTGTATCATCGGAATACATTGAACCTAGACACTAGAGACATATGGACAACATAAGTCCACGTATGAAGTATTCTCCACCACATACTAAATATCTAACTTAACTAACTATCTTAGTTTGTTTGATGCAATCAGATTGCACTTCACTTGCAATCCGATTGCAAGCTCTTCTAACATTACATTACCTAACAATCTCCTCTGTAATGTGATGTTCCTCAACTCCAAATAATTCACGAAAATTCTGGAATTTTCCTTTTGGTAATGCCTTGGTGAAAATGTACGCCCATTAATCTCCCGTCTTGCAATACTTGAGTTGAATTTCATTGTCTTCGACCACTTCTCGAATGAAGTGGTATTTGAGCTTGATATGCCTTGCTTTTGAATACTCAACTGAATTTTTGGACATTGATATTGCTGATTTGTTGTCGCAAAAAATTTCAGTTGGTCCTTGCTTCTCTTGAATGTCTTCTAGGATTCTTCTTAGCCATGTAACATGAGATGTAGCCATTGATGCTGAAATATACTCCGCTTCCGCTGTTGATTGTGCCACGGTTTGTTGCTTCTTCGATGCCCAAGAGAATACACCCGAACCAAGAGAGAAACAATATCCCGTTGTACTCTTCATATCATCAATACAACCTCCCAAGTCACTATCACAATAGCCAATCAGTTTGACATCCACATTTTTGGAATACTTGATTCCAAATTTCTTTGTTCCTTGTATATACCTTAACACCCTCTTTGCTGCCCCTAGATGAAGATGACTAGGTGCACTCATGTATCTTGAAAGCATACTTGTTGCAAACATGATATCCGGTCTTGTATGTGTAAGATATAACAAGTTTCCAATAAGACTCCTATAATGAGTCGCATCAACTCTTCTTCCTCCATCTTCCTTCTTGTGTTTCTCGTTTACCACGAGTGGAATTGATGTTGGATTACAATCAGCCATACCGAATTTCTTCAACAATTTTTCGGCATACTTGCTTTGAGAAATGAACACTCCATCTTCACTTTGATGTACTTCAATACCAAGAAAGTAACGAAGTAATCCCATGTCGCTCATCTTATATTTCTTCATCATGTCTTTCTTGAATTGTTCAATCATATGAGCATCATTGCCCATAAAAATCAGGTCATCAACATAGATTGCAACAATAATAATAGACGTACCTTGAGTCTTCACATATAGTGTAGGTTCACTTAGGCTTTTGCTGAAATTTTGCGCCTTGAGTAACCATCAATATCACTATACCATGCTCTTGATGCTTGTTTAAGGCCATACAAAGCTTTCTTCAACTTGTATACCTTGTCTTCTTCTCCTTCTACCACATAGCCTTGTGGTTGTTCGACGAAAACCTCTTCATGAAGTTCACCATTCAAGAACTCTTATTTCACATCAAGTTGATAAAGTAACCAACCTTTTTGGGCAGCCATAGCAATTACGGATCTAATGGTATCAAGACGAGCAACCGGTGCAAATGTTTCGTTGTAGTCGATTCCATGCTTTTGTGAATAACCCTTTGCCACCAACCTTGCTTTGTTTCTTTGAACCGTTCCATCCGCATTGAATTTGATCTTGTAGATCCACTTCACACCAATAACTTCTTTGTCTTTTGGCCTTGCTACTCGCTCCCATGTGTTGTTCTTCTCAATGACATCAATCTCTTCATCCATGGCTACTAACCAAACTTGTTCTTTTGATGTCTCTTCAAAATTTTCAGGTTCAACCATACAAAAGTTGCACCTTTCATACACTTCACTCAACCGTTGCATCTTCTTTGGAGCCGGCGGTGGTGATGAACTTGGTGACCCATTTGGAGATGCACTTACCCTTGCATTTGGAGGTGTTTGAGGTAAGTCTTCCACACTCTCTTCCTCATCTTCTTCTTCATTTTCTTCACCATTTGTTGCTGAATTCTTTTCTTCTTCATCAACTATAATGGTTCCCTTTTCAATTTTCTCTTCCTCCCAATTCCATGAAGTGCCTTCATCGAATTGCACATCACGACTTGTGATTATTGTTTTTCTCTTCAAGCTAAACAATCTATAACCTTATGATTGGAGGCTATAACACACAAATATGCATTTTTCACTTGCTTCATCAAGCTTTGTTCTTTTCACCTTCGGAATTTGAGAGTAGCACACACTCCCAAAAACTTTGAGATGTCTTACCGATGGTTTTCTATCACCCCAAGCTTCAAAAGGAGTCCGATCCCATACGACTTTTGTTGGACATCTATTCAATAGGTAGACGGCGGTGCTAACGTCTTCAGCCCAAAACTCTTTAGGCATTCCCTTCTCAAGTAGCATTGATTTTGCCATCTCCACCACGGTTTGATTCTTCCTTTCGGAAACACCATTTTGTTGTGGAGTATATCCAACGGTGAGTTGTCTCTCCACACCTTCATCTTCACAAAATGTATCAAAATCTTTGTTGTTGTATTCTTTGCCTCTATCACTTCTCAAAACCTTGATGTAGTGACCACTTTGTTTTTCAACTAAAGCTTTAAACTTCTTAAAAATGCCAAACACATCAGATTTTTGCCTCATGAAGTACACCCAATTCATTCGACTAAAGTCATCAATGAATAATATGAAGTATCGATTACCTCCATGAGTTGGTGTCTTCATTGGTACGCATACGTCGGTATGTACTAAACCAAGCTTTTCTTTTGATCTCCATGCTACACCTTTTGGAAATGGTTGGCGATGTTGTTTCCTAAGTGCACAACCTTCACACACTCCATCCTTGTGATCAATGTGTTGTGGAAGTCCTTGCACCATGTTCTTGTTGGAAAGTAACTTGAGAGCATTAAAATACAAGTGCCCAAGTCTTCTATGCCACAACCATGTTTCATCCATGGTTTCCATCTTCATTGCAACATGTTCTTCTTTATGAAAGACAATCGGAAAGCTTCTATTCTTCCCCATCTTGATACTCTTCATCACTTGCCTCTTGTTGTTGTATTACTTGTCGTATATGGTGCAATACCCATCTTCAAAATGGACAGCGTACCCAAGCTCGACAAGTTGCCCAACACTAAGCAAATTTTGTGCCAAATCAGGAACATACAACACATCTCTAATGAGTTTCTTCCCCTTGCTGGTTTGCACACAAATTGTACCTCTTCCATCAGCTTGAACCATGTTTCCATTCCCCATCTTCACTAGAGAATGCACGGACTCATCCATGTCGACAAACAAGTTTTTCTCGCCCGACATATGAGTAGTACAACCACTATCAACAAACCACACATTTTCTTTAGTTTCCACGACACTTTGACAAGCATACCACAAATTTTCATTTTCTTCTTTCTCTTCGGCACAACCGGCTTGTTCTTTGTTCTTGTATCTACAATCTTTCTCCATATGCCCATATTTCTTGCAATTTGGACATTGAGGCTTTCCTTTGTTCCAACAATTTCTTTCAAGGTGACCAATCTTCTTGCAAAAATTGCATGTTGGTGCTTGAGAATTGTCGTTCTTCTTGTAGTTGTTTGAGCTTGCTCCTCCTTTGATGTATTTCCCCTTTCCTTTGAAGTTTCTTGAATTATCACCCTTGTATTCATTCTTCTTCATTTCTGAAATTTTTTGAATCCAAGTTGATTTTTGATTGAAATGCACTTTCAATCGACTTCTAGGAATGTCGAGACACCCTTTGCTCATAACCCTTTAGTGACACCCATAACTCTTGTGACTTCAATGTCGAGAAATCTTTGGTCTCTTCTAAAACAACCACAATCGAATCAAATTTCTCCGGTAAGCAAATCAAAATCTTCTCACAAAGTCTTCTTTCTTCCACAATTTCACCACACATCCTCATATTATTTACAACTTCAACTACTTTAGAGGAAAATTCATTTAAATTTTCATTATCCTTCATTCTAAGATTTTCAAAATCTCTTCTATAAGATTGAAGTTTTAATTCTCTTACCTTCTTGTTTCCTCCAAACTCTTCTTGAAGTAAATCCCATGCTTCTTTAGCAAGATGTGAATGGATAACTCTAGAAAGAATAACCGGACTAACCCCTTGTTGAATATACAAATTAGCTTTTGAGTTCTTCTTTCTACTTTATTTGAGTGGATCCTTCTCCTCTTTCTCTAATGTTGATATATCTACCACTTCTACATACCCATCTTGAACTATCTCCCAAACATCTTGAGACATGAACAAGGTCTTCATCTTTATGGACCAAAAATCATAGCTTTCGCCATCAAAAACTGGTATTGAAGGTTGTTGTATATAGAAGTATTGATTGCTTGAACTCGCCATTGATTTTGAACAAAAAAGGAAAAAAAATTTCTTTAGATCTAGAGCTAAAAACTTATTCTTTTCTTGAAATTTTTGCTCCACCAAGATCGGATTCAATTGATCTTTGCTCTGATACCAATTGTCTGTTTTATGATGTGAAGATTGACTGATTTGTTTATAAGTTTTGATGTGCAAAATGTGGGAAGCACTTAGCTTCTTCTCACATAGATTTTCTATTTCTCTTTTTGGAATAGATTACATTTCTTTTCTTTTCTGTTTCTATTTGTATCATCAGAATACATTGAACCTAGACACTAGAGACATATGAACAACATAAGTCCACGTATGAAGTATTCTCCACCACATACTAAATATCTAACTTAACTAAATATTTTAGTTTGTTTGATGCAATCAGATTGCACTTCACTTGCAACCCGATTGCAAGCTCTTCTAACATTACATCAACATTTTTCCTCCGTTTTCATCTAGAAATAATTTTGTAGGGATTTGGATTTCATTATTGAGCTATCTGTTTTCATGTTATGTATGGAAAAATTTGTTTTTCTTTTTCTTTTCTGGGTCGATTAAATCTGGGCTAAATCTAGGTAAATATCAATCAGATTCTCTTGTTTTCATCTAGATCTGAGTAAAATTGTTTTGTTGCACGAAACCCTTGATTTTTTCTAATTCAAAAACTCTCAGATTTTGGTTTGATTTCTAGGTCTGTTTCTAGGTTTTCAGTTGATAGAACAAGAAAGCATTATTATTACACTTGTGTTACACTAACTGTTAGAGGGTGTTGTAGGTGCTTAAAGTTGTGTTTTTTAATTGGTAATGGTTACTGAGAATCCACTGAATATGTTATCAGCTATGGGTATGTAATTTTTTGAAGAAGTTATCTTTGCTTCAAGCATATATATGCATATGTTGATAGTTTTTGTAGGTGGAAGGGTACGAATGTGCAGACTATGGACACCTCATGCTGATGGTCTTTGCTCTTGGTTATGCTTCCAAAAATACCCACACTAGTAAGGTCAGTGACTTGCTCTCTCGCTTGATTAATCATAGTTGCATGACTATTACGATGCAAAGGTCAGTGTCTACTACCTTTTTGAGTGATTGTACTATGCTTGCTACCTTTTTGAGTCTAAACTACATTCTCAGCTACACAATTTGTGTGGATCACAGTTCCAGTTTGTATAAAGCTGTCTTATATCTTGCTCCTTCCGATGGTTAAATTGAAATCTGTCTTCAGATGTTCACCAACAGATGTACCAATGAAACTTGTTTCCTTGAGTTGCATAGGTGACTTTCCCTGCTTAAATCGAAGAAAACACGCTGTAAGTTCATCTCTATAGGCAATTTAACTATAGGAATGTCTAATATTGCTGAGATTACTTGATTGGAATATTTAATTTGAATCTCAGGCTAAGGTTAAATGCTGGGGTGGGTGAAGGAGGGAAGTAATGCTCAACTGTTTGAAGAAGATGTGATGAGTGATTCTTTTTATAGTGAACTTTAAGATGTCCACTTACAGTTTTTACGATTTGTAATTAGACTGCATATCTTTCTGTTCTAGCTTTAGTTTCCAGCTTAGCTTGCTAGTTTAAATAGAGTTTGTCAATTCATTATGTGCTTTGGTTCTTGCTGCCTATCCATTGCACTATGTTCCGTCCTTATTATGTTACTTTCGTTTATAAGAATGCTGATAACGTGTACTTATGAACTCTCAGTGAAGTCATTTTCCGTGTCTGTGATGCAGGACTTGTCTAGTTATGATGAATGAACTACCAACACTATTTGAGGCTGTTATTGGAGCAGCAAAGAAGCAACAAATATGAGGAGAGTTCTTCGGATTCAAATCGCAACAGCAAATGCCAGGTGAAACTTAACAATATGTTTCAAATTCCAAGCTAATTCTCAATGATGAGATAACTAGATAGAAGTGTTTCCTCTGCTACATAAAGATGGCTGTTCAATTTGCTTTGTTTACCTCTTTTGTAGTGCAGGTGAATGAACACTTGCAGTACTATTATAGCTATGGAATCGCAAACGGTATTTTCCAAGTTTCTGATTGTGGTATGACAGTAGAAGTCTAGATGGGAGTACACTTGCAGTACTAATATAGTTCCGGACTCTCGGTATAATTTTCAAGGTTCTGACGGTGGTATGACAGTAAAAGTCTAGATCGGAATTGTAAGTGTGCAGATGTTGCGTTTAGTTGTAATGTAAAGCTTGTAGAATATGTGGTGAATGTTTGTCAAACTACTTGTGGTGAACAATAATAATCACAATCAATATATTACCGACGACAGTATTTGCGTATGGTGTTTTGTGTGTTACGACTTCTTTGGTTAGGTTTATAATCAACTTTGCATTTTGTGTTTCTAATGTTAATTTTTTTTTTTCCAAATGAAAAACCCAATGACTTATCAAAAAGATGAAGAACGAAAAAAATTAGATAGAAGGGAGGTAGTTCCATCCCATGCCAAACATCTAGAATTAGATTTCCATCCAAATTTTCCATCCATTTTACTGTCATGCCAAACACCTAATATTAACTAGAGGTAGTTGGAATTCAAAGTAATTGGAATTCTAGGTAATTGGAATTACCTAGAATTCGAATTCCACCCGTGCCAAACGCAGCCTTAACCCTAAAGTGGGTAGTCATCATGTATTATGTATACAAGCAGTAAGCCCGTGATCTCTTAACCCTAAAGTGGGTAGTCATCATGTATTATAACCATATGTAACGGTCTGGAGCCATAATGACCACAAATGTTGTAAGATGGCAACCACAAGGTCCTACTTAGTCCCATGGCTTAGATTAAAAAAGACCCCACTGTTCAGATAAAATGAACATTTTTCCTGGCTCTTATTCATTCAATCTTAACCAGACGATACTTGAATAACTAAGCCCCAACAAAATTTGTGACAATTTTTTCTCTTATCCCAGTTAGCAGATAATGTCTACAATTGTTCCATTTCCACAATCAACAATCTTCAAACTAATTCAGTTAACAGTGGTGTCATCATTCGACAGACATATAACCGAAAAATCTATACAGTTCAGTGTACAGGAAAGAACACTGCTAGAACTAGTTCTTCGACTAGCAGTCCTAATGATTCAGATAAGAATGTCTTTCTGAAAATAGCTTGGTATGGGTCAGAACTACTCGGAATTGCTGCTTCTTTTCTTCGAGAACCTCCTTCTAGCGAAACACGGGAGAATTCAGTCGAGTTAGTTGGCCGAGAGGATGAGTCAGGTGGTGTAATTGAGCGAGCACGAGTAGTTGATACCATTAAACAAGATTTTGAGCGGTCATATTTCGTCACTGGTAAGCTAATGAGTACTAGACTTTTCGGATAAGCAAATTGTTGAAGCAGTTTGACACTCTTTGGTGGTCTATTGCAATCTCTATTTGTTTTCAGGAAATTTGACACTTGATGCCTATGAAGAGGAGTGTGAATTTGCTGACCCGGCTAGTTCATTCAAAGGGCTTCGACGTTTCAAAAGGAATTGTTCGAATTTTGGGTCCTTGGTTGAAAACTCAAAAATGAAACTTATGAAGTGGGAAGATTTTGATGTGAGTTCCTCATTTTATTTACGATTGTTGTTCTTAGAAGTCTTTTTAGTGTAGCATTAGTTTATTATTTGGTCAATCAACGGCAACTGCTCTTACGAAATCGCAGGTTAAGGGAATCGGGCATTGGCGTTTTAGCTGTACCTTACTGTTTCCTTGGAGACCCATTCTTTCTGGTAAGTCTGACATGATTTCTCATCTGAAAAAAAAGTTCTGGTAACTTCCTTTTCCAATGCTTATTTGCTTTTTCGTGCTTCTGCCGCAGCTACTGGATACACCGAGTACTATTTCGATTCACAGACAGGAAGGGTATGCAGGTAGAGAAAATTACTCATGATCAATGTTCTTTCTTTAGTATATGTTAAATCAGATCTACATAATTGAGCAGCTAGCTAGGTTTGCATTCACCAAGTTTTTAAGCATTTTTCAGGCATATAGAGCACTGGAATGTTCCAAAAAGCGCACTCTTCAAGCAGATGCTACGACCTGGTCGACGAAAGACTAAAAAAACAGGTGCTTGAACTTTGAACAACATCAAGTTGTATTGTGTAGTCATGTTCTGTTTTCGCATCACCACATGGGAAAGAACATGCAGTAACACGTTCAGCACTCGGTGACTGAAAATCCTAGGTAGCATCAATAATTTTTCCTGCATGTATATGGAGATCAGATTTTTTATGTAACCTAAGTACCTAAAGGCCTTCAAATTGATGCACACACGAAGCCATATATTGACACAGCGTTGGCAGCAACTAAGTATAGGAAAGATTGTACCTTTGTTAAGTTAATGTAAATAAGCAACATATATACAATTCAAATTGTTGAATTACGGATCCTAGACGATCTAAGAAAATACTAAAAGTCTGCTTAAAAATGTTGTGCATATCATGACCTTTTAATCTGGAAATCACTTTCATCTACATGCTTAGGAAATCTCGAGATATAATCTTCACAGTAGAGGATGTTAATTTTTGAAAAGCATACTGTTCTTGTATCTCCACAGCTCATAAATTGTTGCAGTAACGCAAACATTCCAATTTAAGAAACTGTTACACGCCTTACCCTAGCTTTGTCTATTGTTCCTTGCATCTATACAGTTCATGATATAGCTTATCCCAGAACCGATCATACTGAAGCTACATTCCCACAGAAAATGAGGTATTGAATCATCTGTGCACCTGCGTAAGAAGAACTACCGGGAAACTAAAGGTAGCGATGGTCCTATTAGTAGTTGTGATTCACGGGAAAAGTCAAGGATATAACCTTGGTGGCGGGGGTTATGTTATTGCTTGGAAGCTTTACTCTCGCGGCTGAGTATAGTTGAAGAATGAAGAAAAAAGTAGTGAGAAACGATAACTGTAACAACTTTTTGCACAAGAGAATGAATTGGTAAAGAAGTTATGCAACTCGAGATGATAATTAGGCGGTGGTGGGGTGGGGTGGGGGAGTCTTATATATTTAGTTTCCACCAACATCCCAAAGCATATCCTGGAATAATACAGATCTGACATTAATACAGTGGAAGATAAAACTAGATGTATGAAATAGAAATGCCACTAAAAATTCACACAATGATTATTGCCACTATCCTAGAAGGCAGAAAACTTATATAGTGATATAGCTCCATGAAATTGAATGAAGAATTGAGAGCGAACCAAGGGATGTATTAAGCTAGAATCTTTCTATAAGATCATTTAGAAAATTAAGGAACCAAAACTAGTAGTATCTTTTTAAGTTTTCGGCTATCTTGATGAACTGTTCTTACTATAGAAGATGTTTTATAGGAAGAGGTAAATCCAGTTTCATTGTGGATGCATGTTCTACCTAAAATTTAAAAAAACGCATTCGCTGATCTTCACCTAATTTTTAACTACTCTTTACTTTTCTTTTTCTCAAAGGCTAGACTATACAATTCTAACAAAATCTGTAATACATTTCACTAGGCTGCTCCAATCTGGTTAACAAAGTTGGTTGCACCATCTTCCAGTATATTCGTTATATCTTCTCCAAGTGCTTTTAGTGAGACTAAGGTGTTCATGTGAGGAATTGCGCCATAAATCTTTCTACCAAAATCCTCGAGCAATGTAGATGAAGAAGATTTCAGGTCATAAAGAAAAAGCTTGGTACCTGCGTGACATAAAACTGCACCACTACTCGTAAGAGCAAGTGATTCAATGTGTGGCCCTGTATTGATTAAACTAAACTCTTTACTCCAACTGAAGGATTCATCTTCTTTTTTCTTCCATA
>JAJJMA010114034.1:0-10584 GCA_023529015.1 Papaver nudicaule | reverse complement strand
TCCGACTCTGTCATTGTGAGTGCCACTGATCTTTTCACCCACAAAATATCTATCTTCCATCTCTTCGTTACCATCAGAAGACTACAGTAGCAAACAAGGTAAGAATAAAATCCCGAAATATTTTATTTCAAATTAAAAGAGTGACAAAAGTAACCTGTGTAGCATCAAGTGTTACGAAAGATTTGGGTCCTGTTGTTTCTCCACTTTTATTTCGCTCCGAAGTCGCGTCAGTGGATTTGCACGGTGTATTGTTCGGAGTTGCTTTCACCGGTGAAGTTAGGTATGTTTGTGTTTAGCTTTTGTGCGTTTGTTTAATTTCTGTGCACCTAGAGCTCAGAGTTTACAATATAGTTTAGCAGTACTGTGACTCTGTTAGACAAGACATATTTCATCACAAAAAGAAGTTACACCAAGTTACCTTAAATCGCTTGTTCATGTTATTGCTTTATATCAATCATTGACTATTGAACTGCAAAATGCTTTGATGATTTGATGTTTATTATGTTCTGGTCTGAAACTGGAGTACTAGTCAGTGTTTGCATATAAGAAAAGATAAAGCGCACATCCCTTGTTTATGTAGTGCTGAGATGCTTGCCAGTTTGGACATCCCCTGGGTTATTCTTGGCCACTCTGAGAGAAGGGCTTTGCTAAATGAATCAAATGAGGTAATCTAGTTTAGGAAGCACAAAAACTGAGTTTCTATTGTTATTTATAGTCCTTATGATTATGATGATATATTTTGTAGCATTAGTTGCATGCTTATGATATTTCATTGTGCAGTTCGTTGGAGAGAAAGTTGCATATGCACTTTCTCAAGGATTAAAGGTGATTGCTTGTGTTGGTGAGACTCTTGAACAACGAGAGGCGGGGCACACTATGACTGTTGTTGCTGAACAAACAAAAGCAATTGCAGGTATTTTCATACCCGCAAAAGCTAGATTACTTTATCGCATCAAGTCCAACACTTGCCTCATCATTGTTGCATCTTTACCTGTTACCTATAGGGGAATATTAAATGTGTTTGTGTTATAGTAATTCATATTTTATGTGGTTTAACTCCAGGGATTGGATGTTTTGTGCAAATATTTTATGTTGTAGCTCCCTCTTTCATAGTTCTTTTGCTTTGTTTGTTTGTTTGCTGGCAGACAAGGTTTCAAACTGGGCTGATGTTGTCTTGGCATATGAACCTGTCTGGGCTATTGGAACCGGAAAGGTTGCGACTCCTGCTCAAGCTCAGGAAGTAAGTCGAATTTAGGATATCTTCTCTCTTTGAACTATTTTATTTTGTTTTGTAATAGGTGGGTTTTCCTAATTATTATTTTCAAAGCTATGCTACAACTGTATTGTCTAGCAGACACCTACCAATATTATCTAGTAAAGCACCCAAAAGTATCAAAGAAGTAACTGACTGTGCTTCTTAGCCTTGCCTGTATCCCGATCAATATTCATGGGGTCATGCGAAGTGTCCAAGTTCAACATACAAAATATCTCACAACTGTTTGATTCTGGTGGTTATTGTTTTGCTCAATGATCCATCTTTAATTTTAATCTGTACTGTTCATGCAAAAGGTACACAAGGAACTAAGGGAATGGCTTGCAAAGAATGTCAGTGCCGAAGTTGCTGCAACAACAAGGATTATCTATGGAGGTAATACTCGTTCGCTGCATGCCATGTTTATCTTGCAAACGGACTAGTGCTTAATAATCATGCAGATTTTGTGATAAATACGACTTCTCGTTGCAGGTTCTGTAACTGGTGCAAGTTGTAATGAATTGGCTGGGCAACCAGATGTTGATGGATTTTTGGTAGGAGGTGCATCTTTGAAGGTGTGTCTCTCTTGGGATCTTCTTTTGTTTTTTCATTTTGCATTATGTTATTTATTCCGTTTGTCTTTGTTCATTTCAGCCTGAATTCGTGAACATTATTAACTCTGCAACCGTTAAGAAGAACGCATGATTCCAGATCTTGAGGGGAGGAATAGATGGTTAAGATTGTTTTTATCTGGAGGAACACAAACTTTTCTTGATGTAGCTTTTTGGTGTATAAACTTTCCCCTTTTTAAGTGATAAAAAGTACTACCAACCTTCCCAGTGTTGCTGTGCTTGGAACTGGAACTGAACCAGCTGATTATTCTTAATTTGAATAAAATTTTGAGAAACTTTTTCCCACTTAAAATGCAGTCATGTCCATTTCCCTTCACTGCCTACAAGTACTTTCTTCTGGTTGTATTTGTAAGGGCAGTTCCTATGGAAGGAACATCAAAATATGCTGCTGCTTCTCCCCATTTGTATACGACGTCTCATTAAGTTCCCCCCACACTCAAAAATTTGTACTACACATTTTTTTCAACGACAAAATGTTTGTGTTTCTACCAAGCTTTACTGATTATGAAGATGGAATGGATTTGTAGAAGTTTTGTTTTAGAATGGGAGGCCGTTGTCCCCGCTCATCATGCGAATAACGGTGTGTTGAACTATAATTTTTGGGACGGGGTATTGGATAGCATTGCGACTAGGAATCGAAATCATCGTGGTAGGATGTTAGCATTTTGTTGGGGGGAAATAAACAAAGTTGTAAATGATTTTGTATGTTTAACCAGGGCAGTAGACTTTTGGAGACTAGAAGGCGAAGAAGATGACTTTGTGTTAAGTGCAACGAGAGAAGCCTGGGAAAGAATGCGAGGTCAAGTGTTCACTTACTTTGGATGTTTCACTATTTTTAGGGTTTTACTAAAGTATAACCCGTTTTCCATTGATCAACTTGACTAAATTTCAAACGATATGGTGGTAGCTAGTAGTAGTTTATTTATTGTTTTTCACACCCCCTTTGACCTATTAAAATTTGGAAGAGTTTATCTTTCATAAATAAAAGCTTTTTGATTAATTGTACATCCTCATTACATCGAAATAAGTAAGAGGAAAAAAAAAACAACTACGAAAACATCTTACATTACATAAGCTTCTTTCAAACCCGAACTATTATACAAGCACACCCAACCATCTTCAAAACCACTCAAACAACCTTCAAAAGCATCTTCAATCACTCGAATCTTCGTCCAAAGGATCCTCCGGTTTTTGTGTTGAACCATCATTAATCTCTTGAGTAACCAAGCTAGAACCACCACCCTGCATTCCGGGTGCAAGCCCACCATACATTGGCATACCGGTTGGAGTACGCACAGTTGGAAACTCACTCATCCCTCCACTGTGTCCAAGGAAAGAGTTAATTGGATCAATCATACCAACACCAGGACCATACACGTTCGGCGAAATTGCAGGCATCATACCAGGACCATACACGTTTGGGGAAATTTCCTGCCAAACTGGACCTGTTGGGTTCTGCCAGGTACAAGGGTTCTGCCAAGTAGAAGGACCACCAGGAGTAAAGGATCCCTGTCCCTTCCAAGAAGAAGTAGCCTCCTATGGTGGTGCAACACAGTAGACATCCTCGAAAGGGTTCGGGTTCTGGATCCACGCACGGAAGGGTCCTCTGGCTGTCGGCTGAATAAGGGTACGTGAAGATTGCACAAAACCCGGTTGTACTTGTGTCTCAGGCACTACCGTATCTTGCATTCGCTGAGGAGATCTCTCATGAACAGAGTCGTGAGGAGATCTCTCATGAACAGAGTCGTGAACCGATCTACTTGATCTTGGTGTGGTATGTTGTGACAAGAGATTGTTGAAATTAAAAGCATACATATTCCCCCAACTACTCACCTCCTGTAGATGAAGTCTTTTCATTTGTTGATTTAGATACCAAAAATCATTACATTGTTGCCTCAATTGTTCCGCTTTCGCCTGGATATTGTCGTAAGGGTAAAGGCGATCCTCGGCTGTCGAAATAATTGGAATTGTCGTCTGTTCTCCCTCCGATGTTATACTCGGCATCTCCCAACGAATTTCCGGTAGATTTTGTGATGAGGATGTTCCATATTCTGTATAGGGCAGAGAACATTGTTCGACAGGAGGAGAGTATTGGGGAACAATGTCCTTGGAATCCTTCAACTTGCCAAGTGCAGGCAAATCGAATATGTAGTGATGATAATTATGCAGACCAATCGCGGGTTGTGCAACCGAGCTGACCCACTCTACGTAGTCTTTCTCATTCCCAGCTTCTCTAACAAGTGTGTCGTAATAAGTCCGACCCTCCGCTTTATCATAAGAATCACGCAGAATATAACCCTCCAACCATGGAGGGTTAATGGCTTTGTATAACTGACCCTCCAATTGGTGCAACAATCTCTCTCTGCTGATGGTGGTTTTTGGTGAGAAGGTTGCAAGAGTAATTTTGCATCAATTCCTAGCATCATTGTTGGCTGTGGCTTAGAGAGGCGACAAGGATAGCTCAAGGACAGGTATGAATTTATTTACAATAGGGATAAAAGAATTGGCCACCATGGTTCCACTTCAATCTCACGTCCATGGTTTAGTACCATGGCCCACACCCTATTGTTTGCGCCGGCTTAATGCCGGCCCCACCTTTGTTGCTTGGCCGTGGCTCATGCCATGACCCCACTTTTGTTCCCACCTTTATTGCTTGGCCGAGGCTCATGCCACGGACCCATTTTCATAGCTTGGCCGTGGCTCATGTCACGGCCCCACTTTTATTGATCGGCCATGGTCTAATACTATGGTCCATTTTTATCACGCGGCCATAGCCTAATGGTCCCACTTCTTAATTCTTAAGTCATCCTTACTTATAGGGCATGTCCCTCTTTACCATTCCAAATCCTAATTGATTATAGAATCTATAATGTTTTGTTTTCCTAATCAAATTCGGAAATCTGACATATTACGAATTACTGTAAAGAACGATGGATACGGTCTAATCCGTTAGGATTTAGGAAAATATTCCTTTATGAAAGTTGTTCATCTGCAAGTTTTCTATAACATACTAAAATTTCATAATTTTAGGAAATATAGTCTGGCCTGGGCGATTTTTAGAGTAAGTGACGTGCAAAGTGTCTAGAAATCTGACCATGGCCTAACGCCATGGTCCATCCCTATACATCCTATAGTCGACATCCTACTAAGATTATTATGCTATGTAAGATAGCTTATTATTATTCATGTATCCTACCTTTAGGTCTTGAATTGGCAATGCTCATGCATTTTGATTATGGCTATGCTGTGTTAACATAACCTGGCTTTTCTCCTGATTATAGACTTGCTTCTATAATTGTAGATGACAAAATATAACATCCACCACAGAAGGCAACAAAAACTGGACTGGAGATACTGCAGGTCCTGCATGACGACTCGAAGGAGGATCAGACCAAGGTATCAGAGTCCGGATAGGCGCAAATGTCTGCGGATACAGAAACCGATACGACTTGAGGCAGTTAAGCGACAACGGAGACTGCCGAAGAGACTACGAGGTTCTGTCATCTAGGAGGCGGGGATTCGAGCGAAACAATCGGATCTTAGATATTTATCTGATGTATTTATTGATTTACCCCTAAACTTGTATTCTCGTCGTTTATAAAAGGCCAGCCATGCCTCATCTGTAAACCAAGTAATTCATGAATGAGAAAACAGACTAGACTCTTTCTCTCTAAACAATCTCTCTCTCTATTTTACTGTTAGTATGGTTAGTTGAAGCAAAATATTCATACCACATTATCGATCAAGTAGATTCAATCTCTAGGAGAAGATTAGTAGATCAAAGCAAAGTCTAATTATCTCTTAGATCGCCGGATCTACACCGGATAATTGGTGAAGGTATGATCTAAACCTAATTTCGTATCTTCAATAATCAGTGCTATATTTCTTAAATCATGGATAATGGCTATGACTTATATTATTTTAGGCATTCATATGCCTCTATTACTCAGGGAATTGGTGCATTGTATGCCACAAGCCAATTTCTCATATTTATGGCATACAAAGAGTCATATTACTTGACAATTGCCACAGAGGGTTGCTGAAATCCCCTCAGTCTAAATGACGATTGCATAACTCAATCCTTAGACTATTCTTATTGGTCTAAATGGCGACTGCCCGGTTCAATCCTTAGACCAATCTTGAGAGGAATGGCCGACCTCCATTAAGGTTAAAAGAGATACACAAGCTTATCGCTTAACTCTCTATTTTACATGCCAAGTCATAAGTTTACCAATAAATGGAACGACTTGCACTTAGTCAGTTTTGACTTAACAAGTATTCAATACTTAACAAATCTTACGAGAATCAAGTAAGTTACATGGGGGGATATTCTTTAGGGTTTTGGTTTGGCGGTCTACGACACGTGTGATTGCAACATCTCAATCACTCAACGGGAAATAAACTAAGTCGTGTGAACGTTGCTAGAAAGATGAGATGAGAAAGTGGGTTGTTAGTCTTCCCTAATATTAGGCGCAAGACTCTTAACAGGTGGGCCCACTTACTCCACTCTTCCACTCTTCCACTTCTTCCACTTCTTACGAGATCTGTTGGAATTCTATTGTTATAAATAGGTCACTCGACCAGTTTGGAAAGACAGGTTCATCAGAATCAACTAAGTGCAGTACAATCAGTTCATCTCATCGATAATTGATTAACTCTTCTCATTCAGCATTCAATATCTAGTGAGAATTATTTTAACAACTTTATTCACAACATCACAGTAATCATAACAATTCTCTGATCTCATCTTTCTCGGCTTCCCTCCCTTAAACCAACCCTATTTTCTCTTCTTGTAACTGAAGCAATACTCGAACGGCCATTTCTTGGTTTAGGCGAGTGTTGTTCGATCTTGACCTCTCGAATACCATTACAATTTCACACTTTACCCCTCAGATTCTCTTTATTGTTTTACACCTAAAACATTTGGCGACCACAGTGGGAGGTCATTATCTCAGTTATAAGAAAATGGTTGAAACTATGAGGCAGAGTTCAGAGAACACCAATTCTCCAAACGTTACTACTGGTCCCACAACTTCATCCATTACAAGTGGGGCCACTACTCTCCAAGTCAGTGGCGCCAACACATCTTCTGCTGGTCCCGCCACACAAAATATTACATCTCCAATTATTACTGCCATCGCTACCCTACCTCATGTTGTGGGGACCACTTTCGCTCATGTTGGGACCACCTCTACAACTTCTGGTAATCCTTACACTCCTATCTCAAACCGCACAGAATCTTTTCTCTTTGGGCCCCGCATCGGAGAAACAAGGAGTACTGAGAATCCACCTAACATGGCGGATCTAATGAAAACTCAACAAGAGCTTGCCATGAGTCAGAATAACATGGTAAAAAGTCAACTAGAGTTGCTTGCTATCTTGTTTGAAAACTCTTTCAGAACGGTTAGCACCACCAGAAGTTAGCCCTATCATGACTCGTGCAGAGCTTCTTCTCAACATCAACAGAGCAGGCTCGTCCCAGATCCATGTCATCCCTAATGACCAAGAAATTCACGTCCACACCACACGTGGGCTAAACACATGTTCTCAACATAACTTCGTCACTCGTGAAGATCTGCAAAATCTCCTGCAAGCTCAGGATATGGAAAATTCAGATTTATTTCATCGTCATCAACCTCCATATCCAATTGAAGTTCAACGTGAGCCTCTTCCTGAAGGATATGTTACACCTTGATTCTCGATGTATAATGGTATTGGAAATGTTCGAGAACATGTGTCTCGTTTTCTAGAATCACTGGGAGTGCATGAAAGAAGCCAAACCGTATGTCTCAAAGAATTCTCGAAATCACTGACTGGGAAGGCGTACACTGGGTATAATAATCTGGCTCCCAACAATATTCTCAATTGGAGCCAGATGGTTAATGCTTTCCTCAAGAAGTATTTCTTTGTGTCTGAGCAACTCACTCTCTCTGACTTGGGGAGACTTTATCAGAGAAACAATGAACATCCAGATGATTATGTGACGAGGTTCAGAACCCGTGCTGTGGATTGCAATGATCCAAATGTGACAGAATTGCAATTGGTGGAGCTCTGCATCAATGGAATGATACCGGTGTATCGGGCTTTATTGGAGAATCTGGATCTTAGCAACTTTACCAAACTCCATAAAGCTGCCAAACAATCCGCTACTACAGCACATGCATTGCTAGAAAGGCCCAGGCCAGTAAAACTTGAAGAAAGTCGTGGTGAGACGCGTGCCATAAAGCGACTTGTCAACAAGCGATATAACTCTCTTCCCTCAGTCAATGCCGTCACTGAAGGTGGTAAAAGAAAAACTCTTGCTCATGAGGCCCCACAGTTAAAACGTGTGGCCCCAACTCAACCTCATGCTCCTGCACGTGTCCCAGCTACTGATCCTGCGACAAAGGCACCACGACAACAGAGGGAATTTCCTAAAATTCCAGATTTCCCCTGTACAATGGATGAAGTGATAGAGCTCCTGGAAGCATGGATTCAAGATGGTGCTGTCAAGTTACCTCATGTACGGAGAGAATCCCCATCACAAGAAATGACTGATCCCAAGTATTGTCATTTTCATAGATTCATCAATTATCCCACCAGTGAGTGTCATCGACTCAAGCAAATCTTCAATGAAAATATTGAGTCAGGGGAGTTAAACTTGGGGACTGAGGGCGTTCATAAGAATCCACTCCCTCAGCAACAACCTCAACGTCAACATCAACCCAACATTCGAAATTTTACTATCTTCGGGGAATCTGTCAAGCAAACCGCTAATTATTTGATGGAAAATTTATGTGAGCTCTTGCATTTTCCAAGAACCAGCGAAGAGACATTTTCACAGCCTTTAACTGGATTGCTAGTGGTAAAGAGGTACCTGTACCAAAAAGACATGGAGAACCTCAATCAAAGCCTGATGAAGTTACACCAGAGATGATGGCGGGAGGGAAGCGCGTCATAATACCACTCACCTTTGCTCGTCTCAAAAGCACAAATTTCAAGAAGGTTCAAATTGATGTTAGTGTTATGGTTAACCTAATCCCAATCAAAACACTTCAAGCAATTTTCAAGATTTCCAGACGGGACGTTATTTATTATCCCACGGTGATGAAAGATTCATAAGGAAATTTTCAAGATGTGTACGGTCACATTACTTTGGATCTGAAGGTGGACTTCACTCGCACCAAAGAAAAGTTCCATGTAATAAAGGAAGATAATGAGCATGATATGATATTGGGGCGTTTCTGGCTCCATGGGAAGAGATTTGTACCTACAATCTCACTAGTAATCATCAAGGGCCAAGAACTCATGTTTGACTAAGAAAGCTGCAACGTGGGAAAGCTTGAGTACCATGTGGGGTCAAAAACTCTGATAATATTCAAAGAGGTACGTGAAAGTGATTTGAAATATTTAATTCAGAATTATTTAGTTAACGGGAATCCTATCCAACGTGTCCCTACACAAACATTGGATAATTCTCTAGCATGGGGACTTGATTGCATCAAGTCTATCAAATCCTCTGAGACACCTCGTGAGGGAATTAAGGTCAAATCTGCGGAGAAGTGGGCCCGAATAAAGCAACGGTAATATAGGCGAAAGACACCTGAAATGTCATGGGAGCCTAAGGCTTTTCAAGAAGGGAATAAGGTTATGCGACGCACTAATCGAAAAGGGGTTTCCGTTTCGGGGTCCACATCAAACTAGGAGGGACCTTATGTCATATCTCGAGTCATGCCTAATGCACGATACATGATAAGTGCAATACATGAGAGGCCTTCAAACATGGTGATCAATGGCAAGTGACTTAAAAAGATATAGATATTTGAGCCAAATTCTTCTATAAGTTATTGGTAATTTCTAATCCCTCCAAAAGAAAGTGCAAGCAATCTCTTGCCTTTTAGCAATTTAATTTCAAAAATTCAAATTCAAAATCTATGAGTTCAAAACAATCAATCTCTACAAACCATTTGTTCATTAAACCAAATAAAAGCAAAATAAAATTCTACTGAGAAAATGTTTTGCTCCTGAAATCCTTCAAAAACAACCATCTAGTGAAGATTTTTCTACTCCATCAACCGCCTTCTTTATCTGGGCAATAGCAACAACTTTCTTCTCCAAATCTTTAGCCAACTTGCCGATCTTTTCCCCTTCAGCAACATAAGTTCTTTCTTCTTGATTCACCAATTCACGTGTGAACTTACCAACAGCAGCACGCCTTGTTCGGACGTATTTGATCCTCCCCTGAAGCCACGACAAGTTGAGTTTGAAGATTTCTAATGTAGTGATTAATTCCTCTATTTCACATAATAACTCATCAGTGACATCCTTTAATGAGGTAGCATCCATCTTTGTTATCAATACCATGAAGTCAGCTACAATGCCTATGAATGTGTAGAAGTGAACACTCTTTCCAACAATAACAAGATGGCCGTAGCGACTCCATATTTTATTATAGAGTGGGACGTGTTCCTTTGGAACATTAAATTCTCCCACTAACTCATGCTCAGGGAGAGTCACCTCATGAGGCGGATTATACGTCATACCACCAGAGGGAAATTCCTGGAGGATCCAAGTAGTTGGAGCATCTACATCAGTAATGTCGGTATTCTCATAAATTTGAAGTTCTTTACCAACATCCTGGAAGAAAATTCAAGGTAAACAAGAATTCAATAACATGTTTCAAGCTATATATTAAAAGCATAGCATAAGAGGATGGTTGAG